>SNQJ01S0095104.1:0-17054 GCA_010110895.2 Picea sitchensis
TTTTTTTTCTTCTCTTACCCCAAGGGATTCTTGAGCTATCTGTTCTATCATTTCAACTTGATCATCCATAGTCATTGCTTTGAATATGGTCATATTGGGGTTATCCTTCTATGGATCACCTCCTCCTAGTCTTGGGTGCCCTCTGTAAATATTTCATCTTCAAAACTATCATGAGAATATGACCAGCAGGAGGATACTTGTGGCACGTGCTGAATTACCAGACCTTTTATATATTGCTTGCAAAATAAACATGTGGGGAATAGATACTCAAGATGGCTCAACCCCTCTTGTTTCATGTGTGTAGTGTCTTTTACCATGTAAAAACCTAGATGAAAACCATAAGGTATGAAATATCTCTTCCCATCCTTCACCAAAGTGGAATTATAGCCTTGCAGAATGGTCTGGTAACAAATTTCTCCCACAATGAGCCGGTCTAGGACATGAATGGGGAGTAAATTTGGTGTGGCAATAACCATGAAAACTCTAATATAAGTGTTGGTTTCCTCTAAATACTAGTGGCCTACTTTTGAAACCATCGTTTCGACTGCCATTGTAATACTTGAAAATTATTTTCTAAATATGATGAAATGTACTCAGGCTACTATCTCATCCCACACCGGGGAATAAAATCTATTGTACCTATTATCCAACAAAATGCTAAAATAAACATGCATGGGTAAATTAGCAATATGCCAACTCAGATTCATTCTTGCGAAAACGTTCCTTACGCAGATCATGTCCAATAGGTATGATGCCATGTGAAAAGTTGGCATTTCTCCATCCTTTGGTGTCTAAGCCTGCAAGATGTTAGTGCTTAACTATTTGGAAATGATGCCCCCCTAGTTAAAGATTCTCCCAAATATCACCACAATATATTCCATGGGCATCCATGCTTCCAAAAACTTGGAGAAATATTTTTCCCCATATAATCGACAGATCAAATCCATTAAATAAATATACATCTCTCTGAGGTTTCCTGTGTCGTGCCAATCATTGCTCCTATTTTTGAATTTATTTTCTTCTTTCAACCATGAGGCCATTAACTTGATAGTGTCATAGAACTCATAAAATTTGACCACAAAATATGTATTTATTCTTTCCTCTTGGTCTCTGAGCCTGTAGTATTTTTGGACCTCTATTGGAAGAAAAACACCAACACATTCGCCATTTTCATTATTTATGATTCATTTCATCGCATCCGTGTGGTAAATTATCCATCCCAAGGTTTTGATGTATGGAAAAACCATGGTTCGACAGGCCACCATATGTAGGCATGATCATTGGATGTTCGGGAATACCTGCTCATCCACATTCTGACGTTCGGGTCACTGTGTGGTATAAAATCTGGGTAATATTCTTGGTTGATCCTGTTAAACAGATCTCCCCAATGCAGGAGCACCGCTTTAGATCCAGTGCTTTCCTCCGTGTTGCCGAACGTCAGAGGCTTGGAAAAATCCTTTTTGGTAGATATGCGGATAATTGGTTCCACCCTTAAGGAAAAATCAAGCTCTCTTGTAGCGCCCAATGTAGACCCTTCGCTGAGCTCTACTTCCTTATTTTTGGGCGTTCTAGGTGAGAGTCTGGTCATTGGATTTCTTGGAGGCATTTTCCTAGAGAAAATTAAAGAATGTTATAGTGATAATCCAACCAACCTAGAAAAGAGTCATCAACACTATCGCAAGTGCATAAATGATAAAAACAATACTTACCTTCTTTCTTGCAATAAATTAACCTGGTCTTACTGGTAATCAAAGTTAGAGAGTTGGATGTAATCTCCTCGATGATTTCTATTTATTCTTCGTCTACTTCAGGGAATAAGTGATTTGCAAATGAAACAACATGTTTGGGTATGACGCTATAAATATAAACAAAACGTATACTTACGTTGTCGCATCAAGTATTCAATTCGGGAGTGCAAATGCGATATGTACAATCTATTACAGAATCTTCATCATGGCTAGGTTTAAATGCAAATCATGTTGGTGACGCAGGAGCAGGTTACTTCATAGTTCATCGAAGAATTCAAATTTTGACTATTGGTTAGTGTTCGTGGTCATGTTATAGGTTATGCAAAAATTTAACTTATCCATCAAATCCAAATTTTTTGTCTCATCTCAGCCGAAGGTGTCCCGTCGAATTACCAATCCCTTTTCACATTTAATAGCATAATCAATATCGGAGAGATATGTTGCATCGCAAATCAACTAGTTTTGTTGGTATCGGCAGGTGAAAGTTTGAACTAAGATGATGAGCTCGATATTCTAGCGATCAACCAATAGTAAATGAGTGTATCAACATCGGTGGGTCGACTTTGTCATTGTTTCATTGGTGCATCTAGGAAAAATTTACGACGTAGTGAAAAACCACCATATAGTGCTAATGCAAAAATATTGTCATGGACGTATAGATATGACACGATGGAAAATACTGAGTCGTACGGACTACTTACATGACATATACACGTGGTTGTTGATTTTGACCTCTACGTTAGAAACACCTTTTTTTTCGGCATCGATGATTTACTTTAGACACACAAACTTGACTATAACATCCTATGCTACCGATGTTGTTGATGTATTGACAATCGACGATCAACGATTTGTTGATGGTTACTGTTTCACAGTTCCGTTCTTTCGGATTTCACCGACTTCGAAAAATGTGTCAACGATCGGTGATCGAAGGTTCGTTATGGCTTATGTTAGTAGTTGGACTTTTGTGTTTTGACGATGTCGATGGTGCATCAGATATTATCATTTTTATGTGGTAATTTTACTACTCAGATTGCACCGATACTGATAATAGGCGCATGGGTCAAAATTTTAGCTGTGTATACTTAGTTAAAATGCCCAGTTTTCTTAGAGAAAAGTTCAATTTGTTCAATAAATCCATGAATATTTTCCAGGTCCTATCAAGCTGCTAACTAGGTCTTTGACCTCAAGTTGTCTCTAAGTTTCAATTGTCTAACAATGGTTTTCTATTGTTTTAGAACAACAAATTGTTCAGTAACTTCTTCGCTCATTTGTTATGGTTACATAAGCCATTTAGGTGCTCTAGCATGTAGTTTTTTCCACCAAGAGTTAGCACATGCATACCAAATTATATGAACACACCTAGAGATATTTATTGTTGAAAATACTATAGTTCTAAACTCTAACATACATGAAAATGAACACAGGTATTTTTGGTCAACATGACCCTGGATAAATCCCCCTCGGGGGAAAACCAGTTTGGAATGGAAGTATATATATGTGGAAAATAGAATGTGGAATACAAGTACATGAAACAAAAGAACCTGATACAATAACATCTTGTCTCAAGCTGCAACACAAGTCCAAGAGTGAGAGATGCTCCCAAGCATGGTGCACCCTCCTCAAATATAGCTCTATCCACCGAAATGAAGTGCCCTTGCTCCCTGAAGCTCTGATGGAGAAACCCTTACACCACAATGTTCTCTCGTTTGATTCCTCTCCACTAAAATTGTCCTCAAAGAAATATGACCACTGCAAGATCTCCCTACTAGCTTTTCACTCTCCTCCTCAAGTGCACCCTCCTCCTAGCAAGAACAACCTCCAAAAATAAGCTGGGCTCTAAGCCTTCATGAGACCTCCATGAAAGTAGGTTCCCAATATCTCCTCTCCCAATGCTTCCATTCCCATCCTCTTTCCTTTTGTTCCACCCCTTTTGTCACCTGAATGAGCAAAATAGGGATGCTTACAAGCCCAATTGGGTTAGCTAGGCAAGACAACAGTGAATGAAAATGTTAGAAACATCAATCATAAATAATAAACAAAGAACTAAGCTAAGAACAATAAAAGAAACTAAAATAGAGTTCATAAGAACATTAAAATCGAAAATAAACAACAATCATGCCACCAATGGATAAGATTGTATTAGTGGGAAAACACCAAAGAGAAAGGGAGATATATGGGTCCTCTCTTTCTCCAAGGGAGGGCTCTTGGACCCCAAAATATTGATCTCTTATTACAAGTAACAAACTAGAATGAAATGGTGAAGAGAATCCAAAGCACATTCACTCAAGAGGTGATATGAATGGATAAATAAAATGGTTCTTGTATACTCTTGATGAGAAAAGAGGATTCTCCAGGAGAATATAAGCAGCATAACAATACAAATGAATTCCTTAGAAATATAGTGCACCCATGGCTTCCTTTTATAGCATAGATTTGAGGCATTATGAAACCAGTTCTTAGTGTGAACAAGGGGCCATTTAGGGCACCCTTAGGTCTTTGACCAACCCCCCAGTCGGATTCAACCAAGATTTGGGTGTCAAATCGACTTGGAAGATGAACCAAAAGTGGGTGGAAGGTCGACCAATATCATAAATGTGTCGTTCTGAGGGGTGCGYATTTTTTTACGTCCACAGTCGCACATCATGCACATGTGTGCTTTTCTTRCGTTTCTGGATGGYGCATCTGCACGCGCTCCCTGTGTAGTCTTAGCACATGCTGATTTTATAACTCRTTGTATAGTTTTRGACCTTTTTGAAATGCATTTTTGGTCCATGAGTGAACTAATGGGTGTTTTGAAGATGTTGTATTCCTGTAACCATTTGCGGACAAAATTCCGGTGATAATAGATGCCCCTTGATGTGTGAGGTTAGGAGAATATGTATAGTCGAAATACATCAATGTTGCTTCTACTGAGAGTACCTTTGTAAGAAAGAGTGTTGTGGGGAGTTCCAAGAGAGACCCATTGGGGGGAGAGTGGAGCCTGTAGGACCCAAACCTTCTGCAAGGGGTGAAAAAATAAAACTGTGTACAAACGAGGCGGGCATGCCCCATACTCATGTCATGTAACTAAAAAATGTGTAATACAATAATTGAAGTTGTGTGTTGATGTAGATCATTGCAGCGCCCTCCGGGGTGGTTTGATAATGACAAAGGACAATTCTGATGGTGAACGAACTCTAAAAAAGGTAATGACACCTATGAGAAGTGTCGATGATATGTAGACATTGATAGTCTATCAAATTTCAGAGGTCTTTAGCATATATAAAAACAACTGCAATAGTCGCAAAGTAAGACCTACCGCCACATGATAAAGTGTTGAAGTCGAATGTCGTGGGGGTCAACGACAACAGAGAGAGATGATGGTTCTCTCTGTTCCATCCGAGACTTCTCATTTTGAAGGTAACAAGAGTAAATATACTGTCGCTCATCTGGAAACTATGCCGATGTCGACAAAAAGGGAGATGCGACTTCGAGAAGTGGAGGGCTTCATGAAATCCACTGGATGAAATCAGAAACTGAGGAGTAACATGGAATAAGTCCAGAGGCGGTGAGACTCGAGACTTCCCTTGGTTGGGGGTAGAGGTAAAGTGGAAGAAACCGTGAAATTGAATCTAGCATCAGGGGGGTGACTAGACGAGGGTAAATTGTGCCAGAGGCGTGACAAAATGGACAAACGCAGAGACAAAAAAAAATGGGTATGGGCTGTAAGATCCTTGGGGATTATGGATAATGTCATTGATGGAAGGAAGTGAAAAATGCTCCAACCAAGGGTGACAAGGGTTGCTTTGCTGTAAAAGGAAGGTCACTAAAGGTGACAACAAAAATCTATGTTAATGTGGGAAAAGGGGTTTGTACAATTACCAAAAGAATAAAAAATAAGTTGGGATAACTATGCAGATACAAAAATGGGTGCCCTAGTGTAATATGGTGTGGCTTGATGATGGCTCAAGTTTCTTGGAAAACATGTGGAGGGTTAGGGCCCCATAGGCAGGTTTCAGTATTAGGGAAATGTATGGAGGACAATCTGCAGATGGGAAAACTGACGGTGGATGAAATGGATGGTTAATGATACTGGGTGCAGTAAAAATAGAACCATGATGAAGTAACCTGGGAGTCCAGTGGGTAGGCTATAAAAATGAGGAGAAGGAGTATGTGGCTGATTCTCGATGATGCATAAGACTATCGAGACTCCCATCCCTAAAGGGTGAAAATAACATGTGTTTCAAAGTTCCAAGGGGGACTATGAATGGGACAACTCATGTGGGGGAAAGTGCTATTAGGTGATAGTACCAAAATGCAGTGGAGGTGACAGTACTGCAGAGCCGGATATAGGTCTCCTAGAGGCAAAGATTGGAGGGTGTGACTGGGAGATGCAATGTGATATTCAGAGGGAATGACTACATGCCAGTTTCGATGATATACCTGAAGGGATACTGCTGATGTATAATGATCAAGTACCTACACACATGAAAACTGAATACCTAATGTGAAAATATCTGAAGATAAAGATCATATAACAGTTATTCAATAATGTGTGAATGTAAGCATGCATACTTGAGAATAATATGAGAAAAATTCTCCCCAGTGGTCGAGGATGGATGGTGGCCTAAGGACTGTGACTGTGTAGGTGGCGAGATCCTGGTCCCATAGCTGAAGATGGATTGGAAAATGGGTGTTCAGAGCTCCCATAATGGAGTATGGAAGTTTGGCAAAAGGGACTATATATAGCTATAGGGCCCATATTGCCACCTTATTTGTACCTTCTGCCAGAGTGAGAGGACAAGAGATTTGAGGAGAGATTTGGAGATTCTGGGAGATCGAGCTAGCCAATTCAAGATCTGTGAGTGTCAGGTTAGTGGTCGGATCCTCCTGCATAGTAGTTAGGATTTATTTTTTAGGAAGGGGTTGTACAAATGACTGTACAGGGGATGTTGTGAGTGTGGGCCCCCCTGTGAAAGGGCGATCGAAAGATTCACACACACGAGTGTGAAACTGTAATTGGGAGAGCTGCGCACGGGGGTTCTCGAAGAGGAAAAGCAGGTGCACATGTCATGCGTGCCTGTTCAGAGCACAACAACATATGCATGGACGACTGTGTTCTTGACAGTTGTGCATGTGTGCGCAACTATGTAGTTAACATGCGTGCTATGATGCACGTCTGTATGTGTGATAGGGGTGCAAGGGTGCATCCCTTTATGTCCAACATTCGTGCATGAGTGCGCAACTATGGGATGCACAGGTGCACGCCTATGGGAAAAAATGCCGCGCCTTTGAGGCAAAGCAGATGGGTGTAAAAAATTATCTTTTTTGGAGATTTTGATGTTTTTATGGGTTGTGTTGGATGATGAAGTACTGTATATGTGGTTCCAGGTGACCATTGGGACGATGTCGGTTCATTGGAGGGAGAGATATTGGGCACACCTAAGGGAGGAAGTGAGGGATGAGGAGCTGACGATTTGGGATACTTTTGCAGCTTGTGGGCTGTTGAAGTTTTTTGAGTGTTCGCTAGTGCGGGCACAGGAGTACCTATTGCGGTTCTTGACTGCGATGTGGAGTCTAGATATGAATTTCTTCATGGTGCGAGGTGAGAATTTGGCCTTCACTGTGGTGGAGAATGTATATTTTCTGATGGGGCTCCTTTTCGGGGAACCCCGTTACCGGTGGAGCCCATGTTACCCAGCGATGGACAGTTGGTTGTCTTAGCCTGGAGATATTGTTCGAGGGATAAATTTATGTCAGGATCCATGGTGAGTATTGGGGTTATGGATTCCCATGTGCATCATTGCGTGGTAGCAATAATTGTGAGAGTCTATGGGTCTCTTGCGACTCAGCGCATCAGTGGGGGTCAGCTGAGGGTTATGCAGAGGGCATTGGCGGGTGAGAATTTTGCCTGGGAGTTGATGCTCCATGCCAAGATGGTAGGGAAGCTTGACAGGTGTCGAGCTACTGACTTGAGGGGGGGGGGTTTTCCTTTGGGTCCATCTTGGTAGTGTGGTTCATGGAGAGGGTGTCGATGTTGCACCCTAGAGTGCTTTTGGGTGCACCTGGTGTGTGAGAGTCGCGAATGAGGTGGTGGGCGACGATATTGGTTCGTCATAGTGGTGGGGAGGGTGGCCACTGTTTCATGAACAAGGCTACCCAGGTGTGGCATCAGATGCCATAGATCATACTTCAATATTTGTATTTTGGGGTGGACTTCTGGGATGATCCGGATATGGTGCTACCCCCGGGAGAGGTGTTCGACCACAGAGGTATGATGTTATATTTGATGTTTTGATATGTTAGATAGTATAGCATATATTTTATGTATGGATGGATGCTGATGAGATCATTTGTTTGTGATGTGTGCAGATGTAAGGCCTCGCGGGCGCGAGGTGGAGTTGATCAGGGCGTCAACTCATTAGGGGCCGGTGAGACCACCGCGGGGAGAGCCACAACAAGGGGAGAGACGACGAGGGGAGGATGCTAGGGCAAGGCATGTTTATGTTGAGAGACCGGCCAGGAGATTCTGCTATAATGACCCTGGTGCATGGCCATCACATGCTCTTCTGGCTGGGGTCGGGGGAGAGTTTGAGTATTTTCATCGCCGATTAGAGGTGGTGCTTCAGGGAGTGCCCGAGGGTATGTGGGTGCGCATCCAGGATGAGGGGGTCCTGGAGCAGTGTATTAGTCTTTTGTCAGAGTCACAGAGTCTGATCCACATAGAAGCTATAGCAAGAGAAACTATGACTGGGCGGTTTCCCCCAGGGCCTGAGGGACTGATAGCTGGTGGGGTACCTCCGCCAGAGGGAGGATCGGGTGGTGGTGCTCTGGAGATGCCATGAGTGCCTTGTTATATGGATTTTTGTATTTATAGAGGCTTGCAAGCTGATTTTGTATATGGTGCAGTGGCACCAGTTTTGTATTTATAGGAGTGAGATGGTCACTTACCTATGGATGTTTGTACTTTGATGTATTATATTTTTTGTTGTAAACATTGATGGCACACTAACCGATATATATATGGATATACATTTTGGGATCTTTATGATTTTCACATGTGTTTGATGTTTTTTATTGATTTTGATGATGTCTAATCTATATTCTATGACATAATTTTGATGAGTTATGTATGTGTAATGGGAACTTGATGGGATAAATGCCAATCTAATACTAGGTCAGCCATATTATCTTCTATCTAATTGTATTGTCATGGAATATGTGTGAATGTGATTGAATCAAAATGTCGAGATAAAATTCTAACTTGTAGGTATTTGCGGAATAGGCATGGATCGCGTACATGGTACACATTATTGAGTTGGAGGAAAACAAGATGGGAATCTAGTAAGATGCTAAGGTGACGAATATGGCGGCGATTGGCCTCGGTGATGAGGCCAATGAAAGCTGTGTATTCTTCTTGGTTTTTGGTAGCTGAGCCCAGGCATATGTTGCTGGAGTGGAGCAGTTCATGAGAGGGGGTATAGAGGGCCTAAGTGACCGAAGCGAGATTCTGTGTCCAACGGCTAGCTCCGTCGGTGTAACCAATGTGGAAGGTCAATGGAGGAGGCATATGTCAATAACACCAATGATGGATTAGACGCATGATACTGAGAAAAAGAAGACTAAAAAATCTACAAAAATAAAAATCCTAGTGTAGCATGGCTATGATCAGGAATAAAATTTCTTTAAGTACAACCCATTGACGGGTTCCTTGAGGGGGTGGCCAGGATGTATGCGCCTTTAGTGAGGCAATGTTGAATGATATAAGGTCCATGCCATAACAATTCAAACTTTCCATGGTCGAAGGTATCGTGAGCGATATCGTAAGAAAGGATGAGGTCTCCTTCATTAAATGATCGAAGGTTAACATGGTGATCAAATGTGGCCTTCGACCATTTTTTAGCTGCCTCATTGTTCTGTAATGAATACCGACGATCTTCATCCAGGGAATCTAAGTTCAAAAAATGTTTTTCCATCGGAGTAGTGTTGGGTAATATCTCAATAGTGGTGCGTAATGTGGGGATATCGCATTCGATAGGGAGAGTGGCCTCGACCCCATGGACTAGATGAAATGGTGTGAAACCAGTGGAAGTTTTTACTGACGTGCGATAAGCCCATAGTGCGGAAAACAACATAAGGTGACAATTAGTCTTATGATTGTTTACCATGCACTGCAACATGGTCTTGAGGACCTTGTTGACCACCTCTAATTTTCCGTTGGACTGAGGCTAGTATGGGGAGGCGAACTCGTGGGAGAAGCCTAACCTGGAGGAGAGTTCGACAAAAATCTCATTCTCAAAGTGTTTCCCATGATCGAAGACTAATTGTAGGGGGAATCCAAAGCATGAGATGACATGGTTAAAGAAAAAACACACTGCAGTGTCAGCAGTGTTGTTAAAAGTGGGCATGGCATCAACCCATTTGGTAAAATAATCGACCGCAACGACGATGTATTTGTGTCCATTACTAGATGGAGGGTTGCAAGTCATAAATTCTATGTCCCATTTGTAAAAGGGGCCTGTAGTAATGACTAGGTGTAGAAGAGCAAGTGGTGCTCTTGCTTTGTTGGAGTATAGCTAACATTTGTCACATTGTTTCACGGCATGGATGCAGTTTTGAAACAATGTGGGCCAAAAATAGCCCGCTTGAATGATTTTTTGGGAAGTAGACATCCTAGAGAGGTGGCCACCACATGCGCCACTATGGCAGTTATTTAAGACTCTATTGGCATCGTCAATGGTCAAACATCGACGAAGTATGGTGTCGACCCCCTGCCGATATAAGATATCACTAATAAGGAGGTATCGTGGGGGCCTGGTGCCGAATACGTTGATAATCATCCCTGGAGAGGTGGTTTTCGAACTTCTGTGTTCGGAGGTAGATGAGGAGATCGTCATACCAAGGGTCAGATGAAGGGATGAAAAAGAGATGTTCGTTAGGGAAGTTGGTAGTATTAGAAGGAAATGTTGTAATGAGTTCAAAAAGGACAAGGGCTTTCTTTCTCTTGGGTGTGGAAAATTTGAGGTCGTACTCCTCAAGGATGATGATCCATTGAGAAAATTTTCCATTGATTTGTCGGAGATTGACTAAGTATTGCATTGGGTTGGAATATGCTACGACTTTGGTAGTTCGAAGAAGAATGTAATGGCGCAGCTTCTGGACTACGAGGACAACTACAAGGGTAAGTTTCTCTTCGTGATTGTATTTCAAGGGTGGTCCTGGAAGATTTTTACTAATGTAGTAAATGAAATGCTCACAATCATCATCCCCTATCTGGACTAGAACTCCTGCTACTGAGACGGTTGAGGCCAATAAGTAGAGGATATAGTCACGATCATAGTTAGATGGACTAATCAATGGGGCATTGGAGAGTGCCTCTTTAATATCGTTGAAAGAGGATTGGGCATGTTGGTCCCATTGGAATGGGATATCATGACGTAAGAGTCAAAGGAAACCATGTGCCCAAGTAGCGTAATCGGGGACAAAGCGACATAAAAATTTAGCTTTGCCTTGTAGGCTCTGCAGTTGGTGTAAATTCTGTGGTGGGGTTATTTCTATGATGGCTTGGAACTTGAGGGGGTCGATTATGATGTTGTGTTGGGAGACGATGAACCCAAGTAGGCGTCCAATGGTGACGTAGAAAATGCACTTGAGAGGATTCAAGCGAATATTGTACTGATGACACCTATGAAATACAATGCATAAGTAATCTAGGTGTTGAGTGCGTATCTTGGATCGAGTGGTGAGATCATCCAAGTAGGCAAGAATGATTTGATCCAGATCATGAAAAATTTATGTCATGGCGTGTTGGAAAGTGGCTCCAACGCTCTTGAGGCCGAAAGGCATGACACAATATGCAAAGTTACCCCAAGGGGTAGTGAATGTGGTTTTGTATTGATCGACTGGGTGGATCTGAATTTGGTTGTATCCAGAGAAACCGTCCATGAAGGACAAAGACTTGTGGTCGGAATAATCATCGATAATATGATCAATAAAGGGTTTTGGAAAGTTGTCTTTTGGACAGGCATGATTGAGATCACGAAAGTCTATACAGATGCGGATAATGCCCTGTCTTTTTTTCACCGGGATGGGGTTGGAGACCCATGACGTATATGCGATGGGGTATATGAACCCTGCAACGCATAATTTGTCAATATCAGCTTTGATGGTTACTGCTTTGGATGGGTGTAATGGACGTTTCTTTTGTCGTACGGGGGTAATATCAAGCCATGTGTCTATACGATGTTCGACAATAGAGGGATCGAGGTCGGGCATATCTGTGTATGACCAGGAAAAAATGTCCTAGTATTCTTGGAAGAGAGATTTGTAAGCGATGAGTTCTTCAGGGGAGCATACGGCGCCAATGGTGATTTCCTCTGTGATGCCAGGTTTGATGGAAATATCAATTTTGACAGTGGGGGAAATGTTGGCCATATTAGCTTCCTCAAAAGTGTCAAGGGCAGGGATAGGGTGATTGAACCAGTCTATATGCCCTGATGGGATAAATTATTTGGCTTCAATTGTGTATATGGAGTTTTGGATAAGAGGCACAAAGGTGTCTTGTGAGAGAAAGAGTGTTTGATGATGGAGCGGATCCCATGGGAAATTGGGGGTAGTTAATTCCTCGAGGATGTCTTCGTTGCAGTGGAATTGTCAAGAATATAGTGGATCTGGGGGAACAACATTGGTGACGGTCACTATGCGGTTGTCTTTGGGTGGTGAATAGGTAGGGAGGGTGCGCAAAGGGGTTGCGATGGTTCACTCGACATGAACCAAATATCAAGATACTATGGGTTGAACATGGTAGTCGAGCCTAGAATTTCCTTGGGGAAATGAATTGGAGAATTGGGGGATTTGTGGGCAAACCCTCATATAAATCATCCAAGAACCATGGGGGAGTAGGGAGTGCCTCAGGTTCCAGCGAGAATATATGGACCACATCAAGTGATGGGGTAGGGGTACGCATTGGTTCTGTTGGAGGGGGGTTGTAGGGTTTTGAATAAGGGTCATTTGGCGACGCCCGTATTCAATGATCATAGGACATTGATATGTGAAATGATCAAGTGATTCTCATAGAGAGAAAGGACATCTCATATGTTCATTGACCAAGGTCGTTACACAGTGGATGTCAGTGACATGCGTGTGATATGATGTGGGTGGAGGAGGTTCTTGCTGGAAGCTCTGGAGAACATCCGTTAGAGTCTACCAGAATTGAGGTAGCACTAGGCAATGATGGGTGTAATGGCCATACTTAGAACATATGGCACATGTGAATTTGGTTCGCGACCCTTTGCTACTTGTGTTAGTTGTCCCAGTGGTAGCATTGGAGGAAGTGGCAGGTGGCGTCGGTGCCTGTGGAAGTGGAATTAAATTGTGTAGCTCTGGGAGAGACAGACACTTATTGGGGGGGTGTCCATATTTCTCGCATAGCGCACAAGGAGGCTGAACTCATGGTTTGGGTGAAGTGGTGGGCTCTTTCTTCTTTCGTCTACCCCCAGCTATAGCAGGGGTGCTAGTGAGTGGGGATGTGGGTGCGATGGTGGGGATAAGTATTGGAATCTGCATCGAGATTCTTTTTGTTTGGGAAGGGAGGGATGGTTGAGGGACCATCTTAGGTAGATGTAGATACCATACTGGGATTTCCAGTAGCATATTGGGAAGGGTAAGATTTGCGGCTACCTGGAAAGTATATACGCCTATTGGGGGGTAAAAGAAGGGAATTTGGGTGATGGTTTGGGGAACTGTCTCCCAAACTGTAATGTGGCCCTGGGGGAGGGTATAGTCAGGAACAGGGGTAATTGGGGAGTTCGCAAGGGATTCCTAAGGAAGGAGCTCTGCGACTAGTGGGATTTTAGATAGTAATGAAGCCTCTATGGGAGGAAGGGTATCTCCAATTTTTGTTCCGTTGGATGAGATGAAACATACTTGTGTTGAGGGATGGATGAGCAAAGGTGCTTCATGGTATGTCCCTAGAAAGGGTGGGTCCTTAAAAATTCTAGGACCCATGTCAATGAGTGGGTAGGCCTCGGTATTAGTGTGAATGAGAGGTAAGATGTTATTGATGTTGGAGAAAGGGTTGGGCTCGTAATGTGACACTTGGTCAATAGTGACGATCCTCCCGTTGTGAGGTAACATCATTGTGCGAAACACAGAAGAGGCCACATCCTTCATCGCATACATGTAGCTATGTCCGAACAAGATGTTGTAGTCAAGCAGAGAATCAATAAATTCAATGTCAATGAGGATAGTTTTGCCTCCGAATTCAACAGGGACATTTTGGAAGAGTTCCTCGAGAGAGGAGGGTTGTCCATCATAATTCCTCAGAGTAATGGCGGATGGTATGAGCTCAGGAGAGCCAAGTTTCTGCCAGATGGTTTTGGACATGATGCATGTGGATGCACCTTCATCAATAATGCAGCGGTGAACTATGATGTGCCGGATTTTAACTGGTATTTGGAAAGCGACCAAAGCGAGGAAACGAGGTTTCCCACTATCGAGATCAAAGGTGATGAGTCAAGTATCAGTAGGGTCGACTGCCCCCAGAGAGGAAAGTAATGACTTTCATTGATTAGGATAGGTTTGAAGAACTTCTAAGACTGACATGGCAGCGAGGGTTTGTGTCGAGTCATCGATCATACTATAATTGTGGGCCGCCCTAGCCTGAGGGTTGGTGACATTCTGTCGTAATGGGATGCGAGGAATACGGAGGGTTGTGTCGGTATTAGGGTGAGGGATAATCAAAGGTGGTCTAGTTGTGACTGGGGTGGCTTCCAAGGTAGTGGGAGTAGGGTCAGAGGGTTCATCGTATTGACGACTGTACGTTTGTAGAAGGACTTCCTCCTCGCTAGTGAGGAGGATAGTGCGATCGATAGGAGTACCCTGGTTTGGATACTGACCCATCTGTGGTGGGGTTGGATGCATATCTTGTTGGGTGTTCATCACCCCTTGGTGTGGAATAGGGTTTTGTAGTATGACAGGGGTGCTTTCTGTATATATTGTTGTGGGGCCTGCTAGGGGGCAGGCGGTGCTGGGGGATGTGGTCCACTTCCAGACTATTTCATTTGTTTGAAGTCAGCAATTTGAGGGAAATGGTGAGTATAATGACCATACTCGCCACAAAGGGAACAAGGGAAGTTTTTCCAAAGATGGTTTGTGTTATTCCCTTGTCGTTTGTTGTTATTGCCCTGCTGGGGGTTCTGGTTCCCCTGATTCTGGTTGCCCCCAGTAGGTTGGTTCTGCTGCTGGTGGTTATAGTTTCCTCCTGGTCCAGGATTATTATTGTTTTGGTTTTGTCCTTTATTTTTGGCATTGTTTGACTGATGGGTCAGATTATCCATATTCAACTGTTCAAAATTTTGATATTGCTGAACGGGAGAGGGATGAACAAAATTAACCCCAGCATGTGGTTGTCCTTATGGAGAAGAAATGGGTTGGGGAGGACCAGAAAATGGAAAGTACAGATTATTCCATGGTAATGATCTGTCGGGTGCATAGGAAGGTGTGGCGCTTTCACTAGTGCTTAGGGTGTAAGCAGAGCTAGAGGGGGTACCCGAACGTGGTTGGGCCGCTGGGCGTACTGTGGATGTCGGCGGTGGTCCACTGATGGGTGGAGGAAAAGTCATGGGGTGTGGTTATTGATAAGGGGGAGGAGGATAATAAGGGGGTCCGCCATATGCCGGTGGATATTGAGGTGTTTCATACATAGGTGGTTGTTGGGGGTGTGAATTGTCATGTGTAGTGGTACCAATCAATCCATCCGCTGAGTGAGGCATCCCAGGTTTGACTTGGCCAAATGGAACATGTCTCGGAGAATCAGGTAGTACTGTATATAAATATCCTGACTGTGAATAAATGAGTTCAAACTGCTGGGCCTTGCTGATGGCTTCTTCTTCTAATTGGGGGAAGGTGGTGGCCACATCTTTGGCAAGGAGGGAAACAAGTGATTTGAGAAACTAATTAAGGCATTGTTGTTTAGTGGCTTCTTCTTTGCATAGACTATGTCGTTGATACCATTCGTGAATGTGGTTGGTGATGTGTGTAGTGGAGGTTTGTTTAAACTCTGAGAGTAGTTCGAGACCATTGTCATGACGAATTGGGAGTTGAAAGAAGGTAAAAAATTCTTTGGCCAAAGATTCAAAGGCCGTATGGGACCTCGATTTTTCTTCTACATACCATTTGGCTGATGGGCCAGTGAGTGTGCATTGAAATCACCTCAATTGGATAGATTCGTCCATGATGATGTTTGAAGAGCACCATAAGTGGAAGGTCATGATATGGTTGGCCGGGTCGTCTCCTTCTTTTCCTTCAAACTTGGGAATGTCTAAAGGGAGTTTGGTAGGCATGAAGGGCCATGTGGGGTCATGAAATATAGGATCATTTGGGATCTTATTCAGATCTGGTATGTTGAGGGAAGCCAAGTATGGCATCTAGGGTTGTGATGGAAGATTAGTTCCAGCCATGGTGGGAATGTTTTGTGTGCCAGACCCCGAAAGAGGGTTTGTTCCAACCATGGTGTGAGTGATGTGTGTCCCTGATCCATGAGGGGGGCTAGGTGGGGTTGTGCTTCCTTGTATAGGAAAGTGGGTGGATGGTTGATCTTTGGAAGTGGATCTAATTAAAGTGGAACCGAGCAAAGAGGATCCTAAGACAGTAGCACTCACTTGAGTGTGAGAAGGTGGAGTCGATGAGTTAGCAAGACTAGGAACTCCCCCTAGAATGGGAGGGAGATTTAGAGAGCATCTAGAATGACGGGGATTCTGTGGGTCCCCTATGATGTCTGACTAGCAAAATGGATGTGTGAAAATGGTGATGAGAGCAGATAAATGTTATAATTTTTGGAATTTCACAATATAATTCACAATCGCATGTAATTACAAGAGCATCATACATAAATTAATTGATACAGAAGCATATATGTGGGTAGGTGGTTTTTGTCTGCGTGGGAGAACAAAGAAAAACAAATGCTCATGTCCTAAACGATGTAATGTCCTTCCTCTCAAATAGCACTGGGCCTTCCAATAGCACTCAACAGTGGGGTATGAAGCCACCGAAAGAGGAACTAGTGAAGGATGAAGTAATCAGTTATAATGAGGGGTAGAAGGTGCATATCCCGAAAGAGATGGCGATATTTCCCAATAGCCACACAAAATCCGATCAAGGTGCAATTGCAGCCCACAATTTCCACCTGGGTATATGTCCTAAAATTTGGTCACTAGGTACCTTGGTCAAAGTGCGGCATTTAGATTTTCATCCTAAGAAATTGGTCATGGGATGGATCCCATCCAAGAGGTGGGTACCTCAAGGGGGGACGCATAGAACAACTAG
>SNQJ01S0095104.1:17064-48957 GCA_010110895.2 Picea sitchensis
GGAAATCGATGATCAAGAAAACCCGAGCCCTATGTCACCATAGGAAGGATTGTCGATGACTACTACATCTCATTAGGGGATAAAAAGAGAATCAAGTGGGATGTGTGTGCCTAATTTCCTCATAGAATTAACTACCATATATGACGATGAGTAAATTTTAGAGGTTTCGCGCATAACCTCGGTACCAATCATAGAAGAGGAAGAACCATGGGAAACATATATTCCAACTTCGGATGCTTTGATCCCAAATACCTAGGAAGGTGACCATGAGGCAAGAAGCACTCTAGAAACTGAATTTATTGACCAATTGGGAACACAGCTTCAGAAGGATAGCTCCAAGAATGACTTGGGTGCTTGTGAACAGGAAGAAGAAACATAACAACTAGAAATCAACATCTCAATGGTCGAACCCCAAGTTAATGTTGATCATTTTCCTATCTCCCTAGCTAGGAAAAAGACTCCACCAACCGACGAGGACCAGTAGGAGGCCAAGTCACCAGAGCATATAGAAACCTCCCCTGCTAAGGAACCACAAGAACCGGTCATAGAAAAACCCTATACGACATGAAGCCTAAGCAACACTTTGACTTGGGGAGATTGCTTATAATAGAAAAATGAAATATGTGATGAGAAGAACAACCAAGAAAAGGAGGCTCATGCTCGATATCACACTTCTCAACACCACATAGGAGACATTGCTCGACACAGAAAATGATAAGATGACTGAGCTAATTGGAATAGGTATGGCTATAAATGATGCTACTTTGGACAGGGAAAGAATGGATGAAAGGGACGCAGTTTCCATGATGAAAGAATTGGACCATTTGCACCATCAAGCAGAGTATTACCAAAGTTCAACACAGGCAGTGGTACTCCTGAAGAGTGAGTTCTAAGAAACGTATGTGCAATTCACAGGTGAAAGAAATCTCTTCACCGCTTGAATAGCCGGTTTTCAAGAAGACACCCTCATGAGGTTGGAAACCTATAAATATGTGTAGAGATGGTATGAAAAGGCAAATTAGGCCTTGGAGTGGATCGACTACATCAGCGAAGTACAAAAAGGCCGAGACACAGAAGAGCATGGCATCTGAGTGCTGATGGATAGCAACATATCCCGAATCAGGAAGGGATTTGAATACCGGGTAAGTATGGTCCAAGAACCTCAACGAAAGATATAGGAAATATGGAGAGAATGTGAGAAAAGATGGGATAAATTCAATCGGGAGATGAAGAGAATTGACCTACCAGAGTTTTGTCTACTCGAGGATTTCACCAATTTGCATGACATACAGAGAAAGACTTGGCACGGGAATCAGAGATTTCATATATTTCAAGCATGACCCTAGGTCAAGTGAAGAAGTTCATGGAATACCCAATCAAATCTATCGCAGTCCTACAATGCTTAAGTGTCAAGCTAATCAGGTATAAGGAATGGGAAATAGAGATAAAGGAGGTCTTCTCTGCCCTGATGGATCAACATAGATTTCCATATGCAAATACATGCGAATATCTCTTCATCAAGTGGTCAAAGTATGATAAGAACAATCCACTTCCGTGAAACCACTAGATGAGAAGAAGAGAACATATAGATAAATCCTCCATGTGGCATTTTCTTAATTTAACACAACTTTAGTAGGTATTTTTAGTTTAGTTATTTTTTGTTATAAATAAGGGCATCGACCTGGGACAAGGGGTCGATGGTTTTGGAGAGAAAGACTTTTCTAGAATTTAGTAAGAGAATTATTTATGTGCAATTTATTCTAATTAAGAAGTTATGTTTAGAACCAAAGACATGTCTATCATCCAAGGCGTGAATGTGATTAGATCGAGGGGGGATTATCTCTATCTTTGGATTCAATATTTATTGTTGTATTGAGTAAGAGTTGTTGTATTTGCTATAGAAAGTTATCTGAGAATTCTATAATACAGTTCTTTTATTCTAGTTGATGAATATAAATCGATTGTTTTAACCTGTGATTGATAATAGAGCATCGAAAATTACTTTTATTGCACTAGCTTCTTGTCATGTGTATGTTTTATTTTCTTTAATTGTTATCTCAGAAAATGTTGAATGCCCACTAATCAAAATGGTATTAATGTTGGTTTGAAGTAGTTTATATCTTCTTCATCTGCATGCTAAGGTATAGAGGTTATCCTAAAAAAACCTAGCCTTATCCCAACACACAATTTAACTTCCCTCTGCCATTTAGATTAATCTTTATCTTTCTTTGTTATAAAGATTAGAAAAACAAAAAAAGAGAACTTCCCAGCCTGAGGAAAGGTTTCACAGAGAAGACACATCTATCAATCATGATTAAATCCCATCAATAATTCTAGCCAGATCACAAATATGTAGAACCTTACTACTCATTAAATGCTTACAATTATAATTGGGCCTCTTGAGCGGGTTTGGTTCCTATTGTTGAGTTAAAGGGACTTCATAACCCTCGATAGAATTGATGCTAGAAGGAGAGTCTAAAAAATGAATGGCTAATAATATTTATGATAATATATTTTTCATAGCCTATAGATTCAAAATAGCCCACATGCATGGCTAGTCATTCTCGAGGCATCCCACATACAGAGAGTAATCCTGATATGAGTAACTCATCTCAAACTGAAGAGGAAGAACACATGTACCCTAAAATAACTTATGCTCTTCCCCATGAGGATCTAAATAAGTTAGAAGAATCACAAGAGCTTATGCTCGTCAAATCGAAGCATTACCTTTAGCTCCATTACTTCCTCAAAGAAAACAAGTAAATAGAGAAGTTGTTGACACCCCTGACCAGGTATTTGTTCAAATGGTAGAAGACCTGATATATTCTCCCCTTACTAATATTGAACAACCCCTTAATCTGATACTTGAAACACCAGCTGGTAACTACTATGAACCTGACAATTTTGAATCTGACGAGGAAGGGTCTAACTCAGATAACTCAGGTTCTGAATCAGAAGACATGGAGGATAATAACAATAATAATGGAGAAGGGGGAAATAAACCTCAAGAAAATAAACCACGGTTGGGTAGATATGATTTGGAAATCCTGGGATGGGTGCATAACCTACCCAGACATCCAGAAAAAATACTTCCTAAATTTGACCCTGAAACCTCCAGATTTCCTGCGGACCATATTAAGAAGTTCATACTAGATACACGATTGATGAACATCCAACATGAAGATGTAGTGTGTATGATTTTTCTATATACCTTTGAGAATTCAGTCTCGACTTGGTAATTCAACCTGCCAGTTGGTTCCAAAACTAGTTGGACAAAGTTTCAAAAGGATTTCTTGGACAAATTTGTGGAAGAAACTACCACGGGAGCTTTAATGGTTGAAATTTTCTCCGCCACTATGAGTCCAAAATAAAAGGTCAAAGATTTCAATCAAAGGCTTACCACCATTTTGAACAAATTTCAACCCGAAGATAAACCTACCCGAGAGTTGCAAATTGAAGTATATGGTAATGCTCTCCCAACTTCTATTTTCATGTTCGTAAAAAGGGCCGCCAAACATACCCTAGACAAAAATTTTGAACAAGTTGAAACAAATGAATTCTCTAGAAGTTGAAACAACTCCTACAGGCAGTATCCAGCTCTGAAATGTTTTCTCTCCTAAACGATTTCTCGGGGTATAACCAGGTCCTGGTTTTAGAAGATGATCAATTGAAAACTGTCGTTTGGACCAAGTGGGGATCCTTTGCTTATAAATGCATGCCTTTTGGGTTGATCAACACAGGAGAAACCTTACATAGGTCCATGGATGTAGATTTTTGGGGATTGATTAACAAGTGTGTGGTATTCTATTTAGACGATGTAAAAATATACTCAAAAAACAAGGAAGACCACATTCAACATTTGACTCAGATCTTTGAAAGGTGTAGGAAGTATGGAATATATTTGAACCCTAAGAAAACCATATTTGGTGTAGAGGAATGAAAATTATTAGGTCATATCATATCTCAGGAAGGAATCAACATCAAACTTGAATGGATAAAAGCGTTATCTCAACTCCCTTTGCCTCACAATAAAAAGGCCATGCAATCATTCTTTGGAAAAATCAATTTTGTAAGAAAATTCACTCATGATTTCACCGAAACCATCAAGCCTTTACAAATAATGATTTGGAAAGATGCAGAGACTAAATGGGATGAAGAGAAGAAATGATCTTTCAATAACATCAAAACTTCCATCTCCCACACACCAGTGTAATGAAGCCTTGATTTCAATAAAGATTTTTTCCTTTATACTTTTTCTTATGACCAATGCTTGGATGCAATACTTACTCAAAAGGATGATGAAAACAATGAAGCACCAATGTCCTTTATGAGCATCAACCTCCAAGGATCCAAACTGAATTACCCTGCTATAGACAAAACATTTCAGATCCTACATCCTGAAGAATCACACTACAATCATAGTACCTCATCCAACATTCTGATCTCTATTCACTCAACAAGATATGGGAGAAAGAAGGGGAAATTGGATGGCAGTCATCCAAGAATTTGATCTAGACATAAAACCTGTCAAAATAGTCAAATGTCAAGAATTTTGTGAGTTGGCCACAGAAGCTCAAGATTTGATTAATGCAAAAGACCCCGGTTGGGAAAATGAGCTATCATTATGGTGCGACGAAAACTTATACGCCCCTCCTGGGAAAGAGTCTKGGTATGGAAACTTGTATTATCTCYTGCATCATGGAACTTKTCCGGAAAACCTAAACCCTAGAGAAAGGAGAGCCCTTAGATTAAAATCATCTCAATATCACCTCATAAATTATATGCTTTTCCGCGTAAACTTTGATGGAGTACTCCTTATATGTCTTGAACATGATGRTGCAGAAAAGGTAATCAAAGAATTCCATGAAAKCCTAGCAGGTAGACATTTTGCAGGAGAAACCACRGATCAAAAAATATTAAGGGTTSGTTATTATTGACCTACTTTGTTCAGGGACACTCATGCATATGCTAGGAAATGTAAATMTTGTCAAGTAAGCACCCGGTAATGAAACAAAATCAACCATTCCACTCTAGTCGGTGACCATATCCAGACCTTTTGAGCAATGGGAAATAAACATCATAGGATAAATTACTCCCAATTATTTGAAACAACATAAGTATATCCTCACTGCAACATATTATTTCACAAGGTGGACATAGGCTATCCTTCTCAGGCACATTAAGGAAAAGGTAGTGATCGAATTTTTAGAACAACAACTAATAACAAGGTCTGGGATGCCCTCTGTCCTTGTTTTTGACAATGCTTCCTATTTTTCTTCCACACGCTTGACAAAATTCTCCCTTGATAAGGGGATCATAATAAGATATTCATCAAACTATTATCCGCAAGGGAATGGGGTAGTAGAGTCAACTAATAAAAACTTGGTGCGAATTTTAAAAAAGACGGTTGTTGAAAATCAAATAAATTGGCATAATTTAATTCATAATGCCCTATGGGCCAATAGAGTAACACCTAAAGAAGCCATAGGAAACTCTATGTATTTTCTATTATATGGGAAAGAAGCCATTCTTCCAAATGGATTTTACCTTCCATCTTTACAGATTTCCCAGGCATCAAAAGGTCATCCCTCATTCACTCTACAACAAAGGATTGATACCCTTCTCATGCTATATGAAGAAAGAGAAAAGGATAAATTTAAGTTCACCACTCATCAGTAGGTAGTCAAAAGAAGGTTCGACAAACACAAGGTCAATGAAAAAATTTTCAAAGCAGGGGATCTAGTCTTGAAGTGGGATAAATAAAATGAGTCCAAAGGAAAACACTCAAAGTTTCAAAATCTATGGCTTAGACCTTTTTAGGTGGCCGAGAAGATCGAAGTAGGAACATACCGGTTGCAAGATCTGAGGGGTGAATCTGAAACCCTCTCGGTGAATGGCCAGGCCCTAAAACAATACTTCTCTTAAAAAAAAGTGTCTTTTGATGTTTTATTTGAGTTTCTTTTTCTTTTTTAGCATACAATTTGATGAAGATGAGTGTGTGGCTTTAGGGAAGACCGAATGTGAAATCCTTTTCTTTTCTTTCTTTTTCTTGTTATTTTCTTTAATTGAGTTCTATTTTGTAAAGAAATGGTTGATTTTAATAAATATAGTAAAACAAACATTTTTTCTGACCTACATTGACATGCAAAATAAGAGACGTTGGGAAAATACAAACTTTCAAAAAATCATATTTGTCTTTGCAAGCATACTACCTGGGGAAGAAATGAAATATCTTCTTAGTTTCCTGGTAATGCTAAATGGAAAGATGGATAGATGGAAATAATCACATGTACCTATGGACAGATCTAGGAAAGGCCCCACCTTAATACTTTCACCTTGTTAGAAACAAATATCCTCCTCTCTGACTCACTCTTGTCATTTTTTCCAGAAGGAAATGATCTATATAAAAAAGAGTGTAAATTCCAAGAGGGTATCCAGATAACTCCACTGGGGCTATCGACGGTCGTTGGCACTGGAGAAAGGTTTATGATATCGGGGTGACTCTGTCGGGGTTATGGATGCTCGTTGGTAGAAGAGAAACACCATAAGAAAATGAATGATAGCTAAAAGGCCTCATGCCAATGGATGCCCTACCCGACTCTTGTCTAGGAGGAACATGGATTGAGGTTAAAAGGAAAGAGGGTGGAAAAGCATAAACCCCACAGGCAGATCCAGATTTGTGAACCCAAGAATGTGTGTACACATTGATAGAAAAGGTTCTGTTGAAAAGGAATAGAATAAGGCCAATTGGTTTCTCAACCAATTTTCACAATCTACGTACAAGGGAAGGAGCAAAGATTCTATTTTTTCCTAGAGAATCGCCATTTGTTGAGCACTCAATACACCCTAAAACTTTTGTGAAGTTTTTTTATTTTTGGGTACCACATTGTCTTTTTGAGTTTAGTCAGTTGCGTAGGAATCAATGGGGTTAAATGTTGATTTTTTTTTCCATCGATCATATTCGGCTTGGTTTGGAGTGTTGAGATTTGGGTACCTTGGAAAGTGGTCCCCTTGTGTTTGTGAGCTTCTAAACGCAAGTGGGAAAAACTTTGTACCATGTACTTTATGTCTAATTTCACTTTGACTTAGGATATTTAATTCAAAAGTGAAATTTGGTCATTTAAGCCTAAAATGACAATTAATTCACTTTGTGGGTGAATTGAGGGACATAAAGTGAAAATATGGAAACTTAAGTAAAGTGGGTTTTGAGTTTATATTTACTTGATATGATCTCAACCATTTACTTGGGATGAGATGAGATGATCTCATCCACCCTTTTATTAGGTTTCTTAATGCATCAAGGATCGCACATAGGGAAAAGGAGAGCTCAATTATTCACTTGTATGTTCACCAAAGGAGTTTGGAGAAGGTTAGGAGGATGAGAATGGAAGCATTGGGAGAGGAGAGATTGGGGGTGTCCTTTCATGGAGGGCCCATGAAGTCTTAGGGACTAGCTTATTTGTGGAGGTTATTCTATCTAGGAGGAGGGTCCACTTGAGGAGGAGGGTGCACATATAGAATGGAGGTCTTGCAGTGGTCAGATTTCTTTGAGGACAGTTTCAGTGGAGAGGCATCACACGAGAGCACATTTTGGTGCAAGGGTTTCTTCATCAGAGCTTCAAGGATCAAGGGAACTTAATTTCAGTGGATAGAGCTATATTTGAGGAGGGCGCACCATGCTTGGGCACATATATCACTCTTGGACTTGTTTTGCAGCTTGAGACAAGCTGCTATTGTATCAGATTCATTTTTTTCATGTACTTGTTGTATTCCACCTTCTATTTTCCACATATATATAATTCCATTCCAAACTGGTTTTTCCCGGGGGGGGGTTCTATCCAAGGTCATGTTGACCAAAAATACCTGTGTTCATTTTCATGTATGTTAGAGTTTAGAACTACAGTAGTTTCAGCAATAAATATCTCTAGGTGTGTTACATATATTTTGGTATGCATGTGCTAATACTTGGTGACAAAAACTACATGCTAGAGCACCGAAATGGCTAATGTAACCGTAACAAATCAACGAAGAAGTTACTAAATAGTTTGTTGTCCTAAAACAATAGAAAACCATTGTTAGACAGTTGAAACTTAGAGCCAACTTGAGGTCAAAGACAAACCTATTTGGAAGCTTGATAGGACCTGGAAAATCTTCATGGTATCAGAGCTTGGTGGCTGAATTTTGTTGAGTTTTGGAAAACATCTTGTTGTACTGTTTTAGACATCTCTTGGGAAGATTTTGTGGAAAACCATTGACTAAGTTTAGTGGCATCTTGTTTAGTGGCATTTTGTGGAGGGTTGTCAAGCATTCTGTGGACTTTTTTGTTAGTCTCTTTTCACACCTACGTGGTAGGAGTGAGGCTGATTTTTCATGACCTCTTTTCAAACCTATATTGATAGGAGTGAGGTTGGTGTTCGTTTTCCTGTTTTCACACCTGTGTTGAAAGGAGTGAGGAAATGTTCCTTTACAATTGCAACATCAGTTTGAGTGCAGAGGGAATTTATGTCATCATCTCAGATACGTGTGGAGGATAGGCTAGCTGGAGATAGAAAATGGTCTCCTTGGAAGTCCAGGATTGTCTTGGACCTCGAACTATGGGATATATTTGAGACAATTGTTCGTGTTCCCCCTGATACTACTCATGTCTTGTTAGCAGGTTTCAGGAAGAGGAAGAACAAGGAAAAGAGGATTATATGTGATGCAGTACGAGATCACATCATTCCCCACTTGATTGGGAAATATTATGCATTTGAGATGTGGGCATCTCTATGGAAGATTTATGAGAGCTCTAAAAAGAACCAAAACATGGTTCTTCATGATCAACTCAGGGGCATTCACATTCTCAAGGATGAGTCAATTAATTCTTTCCTTGGATGATACACCTAGATCCGAGATGATCTTGGAGCCACTGGAGAGGTGGTGGGCCCACATTATATGGTGAGGACAACCTTAAAGAACTTCACCAAACCATGGGTTCCATTCGTTCGTGGCATTATTTCCATAGATTTCATGCCCACTTGGGAGAGGTTGTGGGATGATTTCGTTCAGGAGGATACTAGACGTGTAGCAAAGGATTTTGGACAACAAAAAATAGTGCAGAGTGATGAGGATATTGCTCTTTGGATAAAGGGCAAGAAGAAGATCGGTCATGGAGGTCAGCAATGTCCCAAGTTTGGGGCCCCACCACAGGGAGGAGAGAGAAATTGTGATCAAAAGAGAGACATGAGCATAGTCAGATGCTTTACTTGTGGAGAGATGGGTCACTATGCAGGAAAGTGTCCCAAGAAGAAGAAGAAGAAATAAGATGTTTCAACAACGACAACAGAGGATCTTGAGTTCCCTGAATAGTTTGTGAGAGAGTGTGAATTCACAACTAATTTGTCTATTGTTATGCCATCCAACATTAGGTGGGGAGACATAGTTGAGGAGGACCTATTAACTCACAATACTGATTCAGAGGGAGCTCAGAATTAGTTTTCATGGATACCATCATCAGGGGTGAATGGTCCACCCGTGTCAGCTTCAGTTTTAGAGTTTCCAAGACATAGGGTTGGTGCAGGGGCTTCAAAGAATCAAATATTGATGAGGAGGAGCGACATGGAACCACATAGGCTTGAGCCTCACTTGGTTACAGAGACGGGCATATCAGATTTTGGTTCCACTTCAGGTGGAAGTTACTTGGTGAGAGGCCAAGTTGAGGATATTGGTCAGATGTCGAGATCCAGGTGCTCTTGGTGAGATACCAAGAGTGGGAGACTCTTGGTGAGATGGAAAGAGAGTGAATCTTAGTGAAATTCCAAGAGTAGTGACCATTGGAAAGATTCTAGGAGGTAGAAATCCTTGGTGGGAAACCAAGGTAGAGATATTTGGTTTGATACCAAGATCTAGGTGATCTTGGATAGGTGGAGAGACACTTCCATCTATAGATCCCATAGATTGAGAAGATATGTGTCAGACTACTTTCATTGATCAGGGTACAACCATACTCACCGAGTATTTTCCAGTAGGAAACCATGTTCACTGTAGGGATGAGATTGGGGGTGAAGGGCACTTTCCTCGGTACGAGGGAGTGTTGAGAATTGGGTACCTTAGAAAGTGGTCCCCTTGTGTTTGTGAGATTCTAAACACAAGTGGGAAATATTTTGAGTGCTACTATGAGTGAGACAACAACCCCCCTTGGGACTCCTCTTAGTTCATTTTTCAAACACATCTTAAAATTGTAAGGGCCCATACATTCCCACTTGCTACAAATATATATAGTGTTGAAATTTAATTTCTTAGATTAAATCACTAGGTAAGTTTCAAGGTTTTGCAATGGGCCCATACATGCCCACATGTGCACAATCTAGGATAGTTTTGAAGCTTTCTTAGATTAAATCACACTAGGGAGTTAAAGGATTAGTAAGGATCCACATGTCCACATGCTAGTTTCCTAGGGACTTTAAAATTCTGCAAGGTTGTACCAATGGCATTTAGTTAATTAGGTAATCAAGACTTGTAAGGACCACATGAAGTCCACATGCAGCAAGGTGACACCTAATTTATTATATAAAAAAAAATTGGCACACTTTCACTTGTTCACACACAAAGTCACTACTCACTCACATAGTTTTCATCTCGAAATGTGGAGGTTGAAGTAAGTTTCCTCCAAAGGGATTCCGAAACACCCCACCCTTTTCTTGAAAAAACTATCCACTCCCGCTGAATTTTAAGCGATATTGGCTCCTTGATCTCTCCTTACAGCACATATAAAAAAATTAAAACTCACTAAGTTTCCTCCACGGGAGGTGCACCAAAATCGTTTTTAGTCTAGGTAGGATCTTGGAGATAGGCATCCAAATAACTCCAGATTATGGTTCTCACATCTTAAACTGATAGAGACTTGTCAAATGAGGGCTTTAGAATCATCAAGTCAAGTGTTCCTTACACCATAAGGCAGGGATATACTTGTGAAGGGTCGAAGGTTGAGGTATAGTTGTTCTGTGCATGCCTTTTTTTGGGTCACCCAACCCTTGGAAAATATCCATCCCATGACCAATTTCTTAGGATGAAAATCTAAATTCCACACTTGATGACCCAAGGAATTTACCTAGTGACCAAATTTTGGGACATATACCCAGGTGGAAATTGTGAAACATGATTGCACCTTGATTGGATTTTGTGGCTATTGGGAAATATGCATCTCTTTGGGATATGCACCTTCTACCCCTCAATATAGCTGATTACTTCATCCTTCACTGGTACCTCTTTCGGTGGCTTCAGACCACACTATCGAGTGCTATTGGAGGCTGATTGCTATTTGAGAGGATGGACGTTACATCTTTTTAGGACGCGAGCATTTGTTTTTCTTTGTTTCCCCCACCTGGAGACAAAACCACCTACCCACATATATGCTTCTGTATCAATTAATTTATGTATGATGCTCTTGTAATTACATGCGATTGTGAATTATATTGTGAAGCTCCAAAAATTATAGCAAAGCCTCTTGTTCATTTATTACTCTCACCACCATTTTTCACACATCCACTCAACTAATCGGACATCATAGGGGACCCATGAAATCCTCAGATCATTCTAGACGCATTCTAAATCTCCCTCCCATTCTAGGGGAGTTCCTAGTCTTTCCAAATCATCGACTCCACCTTCTCACACTCCTTTGAGCGCCACTGTCTTAGGATCACTACCTTAGGTTCCACTTTAGTGGTACTTCAAGATGTGTCCACCACTTTCCCTATACAAGGCCGGAGGGCACACTTCTTCGGAGGAATCACAGCCCACCTAAGCCCCCTGTGGATCGGGGACACACATCCCACTCACACCATGGTGGAACAAACCCTCTTTGAGTGCAGCACACAAAACACGCACGTCATGGCTGGAACTAATCTTCCATCACAACCCTAGATGCCATGCCTAGCTTCCCTCAACATACCAGATCTGAATAAGATCCCAAATGATCCTATATTTCACTTGGCCCATAGCCCTTCTTCATGCCTACCAAACTCCATTAGGACATTCCCAAGTTTGAAGGAAAAGCGGGAGACGAACCAGCCAACCATATCATGACCTTCCACTTATGGTGCTCTTCAAACATCATCATGGGTGAATCTATCAATTACTTGAGGTGATTTTCAATGCACACCTCAGCAGCCCATCTGACCAAATGGTATGTAGAAAGAAAATCAAGAGGGTCCTGTCTGACCTTTGAATCTTTAGCCAAAGAATTTTTTACCTTCTTTTCAACTCCCAATTCGTCATGACAATGGTCTCGAACTACTCTCATAATTTAAACAAAACTCTAACATGCACATCGCTAACCACATTCAAGAATGGTATGTGACATAGTCTGTACGAGAAGAAGCTACTAAACAACAATGCCTTAATTGGTTTCTCAAATCCATTGCTTCCCTCCTTGCCAAAGATTTGGCCACCAACTTTAATTAGAGAAGAAGCCATCCAACAAGGCCGACAGGGTTTTGAACTCATTTATTTCCTTGATCCCAGGGATATTTGCTCTGATTACTACACGATTCTCGAGAGACATGTTCCATTTTAGCGAGTCAAACTGGGATGTCTCACTCCACTGATTGATTGATTGGTACCACTACACATGACAATTCACACCCCCAACAACCACCTATGCTTAGAGCACCTCAATATCCATAGGCATATAGGCGGACCCCTTATTATCCTCCTCCCCCTTATCAATAACCACACCCCATGACTTTTCCTCCACCCATCGGTGGGACCACATACGACATCCACCCAGTCATGGTGAGCTTATTACGTTCGGGTACCCCCTCTAGCTCTGCTTACACCTAAGCACTAGTGAAACCACAACGCCTTCCTATGCACAGACAGATCATTGCAATAGGTGTCTGTACTTTCCATTTGGTCCTCCCCCAACCCATTTCTTCTCCCACAAGGACAACCACATCTTTGGGGTTAATTTTGTTCAACCCTCTCCCATTTACCAATATCAAAATTTTGAACAGTTGAATATGGATAATATGACCCATCAGTCAAACAATGCCAAAGAAAGGACAAACCAAAACAATAATAATCCACGGACGGGAGAGCTATAACCACTGGCCCGTGAGAACCAACTGCTTTGGGGGCAGCAATCGAGGGACAGAGGAGACCCCAGTGAGGGGCAATAACAACAAGCGACGAGGGTACCAACCATATTTGGAAGAAGCTTCCCTTGTGCCCTTCAATGGCGGTATGGTCATTATACTCACCCATTTCCCTCAAATCGTGACTTCAAACAAATGAAATGATGCGGAAGTGGACCCACATCCCCAACACCGCTTGCCTCATGGGCCCACAACCCGATATATACGAGCCACCCGTAGCCGTTACTACAAAGGCCTATTCCACACCAGGGTGTTATGAACACCCAACAAGATATGCATCCAACCCCACCCGCAGGATGGGTGATTGTCAAACCGGTACTCCCTGCCGTCGCTATCCCTCCTCACTGGCGGGGAGGAAGTCCTTCTACAAAATTAATGCGCACGATCGTCAATACGATGCACCCTCATTCTCCCACTGCAGCAGAGCCACCCAGTTGCAACTGGACCACCTTTGATTATCCCTCGCCCTAACACAGAAACACCTCCTCGCATCCCTCACATCCCATTACAAAATAACGTCAACAACCCTCAGGTTAGGACGACCCACAATTACAGTCTAGTCAATGACTTGGAACAATCTCCTGTTGCCATGTCGGTCTTAGAAGTTCTTCAAATTATCCTAATCAGTAGAAGTCGTACTTTTTTTCCTCTCGAGGCGGTCGACCCTACAGATGCTTGACTCATCACCTTTGATCTCCATAGTGGGAAACCTCGTTTCCCAGCTTTGGCAGCTTTCCAAATACCGGTTAAATCCGGAACATCATAGTTCACTGCTGCATTATTGATGAAGGTGCATCCCACATGCATCATGTCCAAAACCATGCGGCACAAACTTGGCTCTCGAGCTCGTACCATCCGCCATTACTCTGAGGAATTATGATGGACAACCCTCCTCTCTCGAGGAACTCTTCCAAAATGTCCTGATGTTGAATTGGCAAAACCATTCTCTTTGACATTGAATTTATTGATTCTACGCCGGCTACGGCATCTTGTTCGGGACATAGCTACGCTAATGCGATGAAGGATGTGGCCTATTACGGCACAATGATGTTACCTCCTGGCGGGGCCGAGCGTCACTATTGACCAAGTGTCACATTCTGAGCCCCAGCCACTTTCTCAACATCGATAACATGTTACCTCTCATTCACACTAATCCTGAGGCTTACCCACTCATCAAAATGGGTCACGGAATTTTTTAAGGACCCACCCTTTCTAGGGACATACCATGAAGCACCTTTGCTCATCCATCCCTCTCCAACCTAGCACAAGTATGTTTCATCTCATCCAATGGAACCAAAATTGGAGATACCCTTCCTCCCATAGGGGCTTCCTTACTATCGACATCCACTAGTCCGAGGCTCCTTCCTTGAGAATCCCCAGAACTTGATTACCCACGATTTCACGACCATACCTCCCCGGAGCCACATTACTGAGTTTGGAGCCGGTTCTAAACCATCACTTAAATTCCTTCTTTTACCCCAATGGTATATATGCTTTCGGTGTATAAAATCTTACCCTTCCCAATATGCTCAGAATCGGTATGGTATCTACATCTACCTAAGATGGTCCCTCAACATCCCTCCCTTCCCAAACAAAGGAATCTCGATGCAGATTCCAATGCCCACCATAACCCATCCCACTCCACTAGCACCCACTGCTATAGGCTGGGGGTGAGCCGAAGAAGAAAGAGGCCCACCACTTCACCCAAACCAGAGTTGACCTCCAGCAATGGCTATCGAGAATATGGACACCCCGATAAGTGTCTGTCTCTCGAACTACACGATTTAATTCCACTTCCAGACGCAGAAGCGCCACACGCCACTTCCCTCGATGCTGTGGGACAACTAACACAAGTAGCAAAGGGTCGCGAACCAAATTCACATGTGCCATCTGTTCTAAGTATGGCCATTACACCCATCGATTGCCTAGTGCTACCTCAATTATGGTAGACTCTAACGGACATTCTCCAGAGCTTCCATCAAGAACCTCCTCCACCCACATCATATCACACGCGCGTAATCTTTGACATCCAGCATTATGCTTGACCAGTCCAATGAACATATGAGATGTCGTTTTTCTCTATGAGAATCACTTGATCATTTCACATATCAATGTGTCACATGATCATTGAATGCAGTCATGGAGTATTTGCCAATTCAAAACCCTACAACCCCCCTCCAACAGACGTCATTCTCCATCGCGGTGTGGTCCCACGCATATCTTCTCATCGGAACCTGGGGCACTCCCTACTTCCCCATGGTTATTGGATGTGGATTTATATGGGGTTTGCCTGCAATCCCCAATTCTCCAATTCATTTCCCCAAGGAAATTCTAGGCTCGACTACCATGTTCAACCCACAATATATTGATATTTGGCTTCAGCCAGTGAACCATCGCAACCCCTTTGCGCACCCTCCCTACCTATTCACCACCCAAAGACAACCGCATAGTGACCGTCACCAATGTTACTCCCCTAGACCCCCTATATTCTCGACAATTCCACTTTGCTTGAAGACATCCTGAGGAATTAACTGCCCCAATTTCCATGGGATCCATCCATCACATCAAACACTCTCTTTCTCTCATAAGACACCTTTGTGCCTCTTATCCAAACCTCCATATACACAATTGGAAATGGAAATAGTTTATTCCTTCGGGGCATATAGGCTGGTTCAACAACCCTATCCACGCCTTGACGCTTTTGGGAAGCTAATGTAGTACATTTCCCGCATTGTCAAAATTGATATTTCCATCAAACAAGGAATCACGGAGGAAATCATTCCACCATTGGTAGTATGCTCCCACTGAAGAACTCATAAACTTTACAAATCTCTCTTCCAAAGGAATGCTGGGACATTTTTTTCACGGTCGTACACCGGATATGCCCACGACCTCGATCCCTCTATTGTAGACATCGTGTATGGACACATGGCTTGATATTACCCGTGCGACCAAAGGCATTCCATTACGCCCATCCAAGCGTGGCCATCCAAAGGCTGATATTGACAGATTATCGTTCGCGAGGGGTTCATATGCCCCATCGTATACATGTCATGGGTCTCCAACCCCATCCGTTGAAAGGCCGGGCGTTATCGCGTACGTATGAACTGCATTGATCTCAATCGTACTTTTGTCCAAAGAGACGACTTTCCAAAACCCTTTGTTGATCGTATTATCGATGATTGGCCAGACCCACTGAGTCTTTGTCCTTCATGGGTGGTTCTCTGGATACAATGAGATTCGGATCCACCCGAATTCGATCAATACAAAACCACACATTCACTGCCCTTGGGGAACTTTTGCATATTGTGTCATGCCTTTTCGCCTCAAGGCGTTGGAATTGCACTTTCCAACGCATGCGGGCATACATTTTTTCATGATCTGGATCAAATCATTCTTGCCTACTTGGATGATCTCACCACTTGATCCAAGAAACAAACTCAACACCTAGATGACTTACAAATTGTATTTCATGAGTGTGTCGATTACAATATTAGCAGATCCTCTCAAGTGCATTTCTCGTCACCATTGGGCGCCTACCGTCGGGTTCATCGTCTCCCAACACAACATCATAATCTGACCCCTCAAGTTCCAAGCCATCCTTAAATAACCCACCCACGGAATTTACAAGCTACTTGAGCCTACAAGAATAGAAGCTAAATTTTTTATGTAACTTGTCTGATTAAGCTACTTGGGCACATGGTTTCGCTTCGGCTCTTCGTCATGATATCCCATTCCAATGGGACCAACATAACCAATCCTCTTTCCAACGGTGATATTAAAGAGGCACTCTCCAATGCCCCATTGATTAGTACACCCAACTATGAGCGTGACTATATCCTCTACTTATTAGCCTCAAGCAGATCTTCGATGGAGTTCTTGTCCAATTAGGGGATGATGATTGTGAGCATTTCATTTACTACATTAGTAAAATCTTCCAGGGACCACCCTTGGAAATACACAATCATGAAGAGAAACTTACCCTTGTAGTTGTCCCTGCAATGAATCCGGAAGTGGCATTACATTCTTGAACTACACCACCAAAGTGAAGCATATTCCAACCAATACAATGCCAGGTCAATCCTCAACAAATCAATAGAAGAATTTTCTCAATGGATCATCATCCTTGAGGAATACAACCTAGAGTTTTCAACTCCAAAGGAAAGCCCTTGTCCTTTTTGAACTCATTACAACATTTCCTTCTAATACTACCAACTTCCCTACTTGAACATCTCTTTTTTCATCCCTTCATATGATCCTTGGTATGATGACCTACTCGTCTACCTACGAACCCAAAACTTTGGTAACCACCTCTCACAAGATCATCACTGTCGTATTCACCACCAAGCCCCATGCTATCTCCTCATAAGAGATGTTCTATATCGAAGGGGAGTGGATACAATACTACATCATTTCCTCACCCTCGATGAGGCAGAGCGAGTCCTCAATGATTGCCACAATGACGCTTGCGGTGGCCACCTCTCTGGGATGTCTACTTCCCAGAAAATCATTTCAAGCGGGCTATTTTTTGTACATTGTTTTCAAGCGCATCCACATCGCGAACAATGTGACAAATGTTAACTATACTCCAAACGAAGCAAAGAGCACCGCTTGCTCTTTACACCCTAAGTCAACCTCTGGGCCCCTTTTACAAATGGGACATAGAATTTATGACTTGCAACTTCCCTCCATCTAGTAATGGACACAAATACATAGTCGTTGCTATTGATTATTTTACCAAATGGGTTGATGTTGCGTACCCACTTTTAACAACAAACGCTGCGGTGTGTTTTTATTTAACCATGTCATCTCATGCTTTGGATTCCCCCTACAGGTAGTCTTTGATCATGGGAAACACTTTGAGAATGAGATTTTTGTGGAACTCTCATTCAGGTTAGGCTTCTCCACGAGTTAAGCCTCCCCGCCACTAGCCTCAGTCCAGCCCGAGGAAAATTAGAATTAGTCAACAAGGTCCTCAAGACCATATTGCGGTGCATGGTAAACAATCATAAGACTAATTGTCACCTTATGTTGTTTTCCGCTGCTTATGGAGCTATCGCGCGTCGGTAAAACTGCGGTTTCCGCACTATTTCATCTAGTCCATGGGGTGAGGCCACTCTTCCTCTCGAATCGCGATAGCCCCACATTCGCACCACTATTGAGATATTACCCAACACTACTCCGATTGAGCAACATTTGCTGAACTTAGAATCACTAGATGAAGATCGCCGATATTCATTCTGAGGAACAATGAAATGACTAAAAAAATGGTTGAAGGCCACATTTGATCACCATGTTAACCTTCGATCATTTAATGAAGACCCATCCTTTCTCTGGAAATATAAGCTCCGCGATACAGCCGACCATGGAAGTTGAATTGTTATGGCATGGACCTTATGTCATTTCAACATTGCCTCACTAAAGGTGCATACATCTTGGCCTCTCTAGAAGGATACCCTCTTAAAGAACACATTAACGGTTTGTATTTAAAGAATTTTTATGCCTGAGTGTAGTCATTATACACTAGGATTTTTTATTTTTTGTAGATTTTTTAGTCTTCTTTTCACCACCACTCCTCATATATGATCTACCATTTGTGTTATTGACATATGCCTCCTCCATTGACCTTCCACATTGGTTTTAGAAGCCCAGACTGGCCCGGATTGGACCGCGAGATCTAAACTTAGGTCACTTAGACCCTCTATACCCCCTCATGACTGCTCCTCGATAACTTGTATGCACAGGCTCAGCTACTAACAACCAAGTAGAATACACAGCTTTCATTGGCCTCATCAAAGGGCCAATCATCGCCATATTAGTCACCTTAGCATCTTACTAGATTCCCATCTTGTTTTCCTACAACTCAAGAATGTAGCCACCATGTCTGCTTGATCCATACCCTATTCATAAAATACCTATAAGTTAGAATCTTTTATCGACATTTTGATTCAATCATATTCACACATATTCCATGAAAATACAATTAGATAGAAGATAATATGGCTGACCTAGTATTAGATTGGCATTTATCCCATCGAAGTTCCCATTATACATACATAACTCATCAAAATTATGGCAAGATATAGATTAGACATCATCAAAATCAATAAAAACATCAAACACATGTAAGAAATCATAAAGATCCCAAAATGTATATCCATATGTATATGTCGGTTGAGTGTACCATCAATGTTTACAACTAAAATATAATACATCAAAGAGAGTACAAACATCCATAGGTAGTGACCATCTCACTCCTATAAATACAAAGCTGGTGCCACTACACCATATACAAAATCAGCTTCCAAGCCTCTATAAATACAAAATCCATGCATAACGAGGCGCTCATGGCATCTCGGAGGGACCACCACGGAGGTCCCTCCCTGCGTGAGGTGCCCCACCGACTATCCCGGTCCCTCGGTGCAGAGCCACCCGATCATGGTTTCTCTTGCCATGGCTTCTATGTAGGATCCGGACTCTGCTGACTTCGACAAAGAGACTATTCTGCTTGCTCCGGGACCCCCTCATCCCGGGGATCGCGCCCACATACCTCCGGGCACTCCACGAGCACCACACCTCTGTCGGCGAAAATGCTCAAACTCTCCCCCAACCCCCACCAGAGGAGCATGTGAAGGCCCCACGCGCGAGGTCGTATGGCGGGGAATCTCCTGGCCGGTCTCTCAACATAAACATGCCTTGCCCTAGCATCCTCCCCTCATCGTCTCTCATGCTTGCTTGGCTCTCCCGGGTGGTCCTCCGGCCCGATGAGTTGGCATGCTGATCAACTCACCTCGGCGCCGTGCCCACATCTGCACACATCACAGGCAAATGATCTCATGGTATCCATCCATACATAAAATATATGCTATAATATCCCTAACATATCAAACATCAAAATGCCAACATCGCTACCTGCGTGGTCGAGACACCTCTCTCCGGGGTAGCACCATATCCGGGATCATCCAGTCCACCCCGAAATGCAAATTGAAGTATGATCTATGGCGCTTCGGTGCCACACAGGTAGCCTTGTTCATGAAGCGGTGGCCACCCTCCCCACCACTATGACAGACCAATATCATTAGCCCACCACCCCTCATTCGCGACTCTCACGCACGGGTGCGCCCAAAGCACTCCTGGGGTGCTACATCGACACCCTCTCCATGAACCACACTACCAAGATGGACCCAAAGGGAAAACCCCCTCAAGTGTTGGCTTCGACAGCAGTAAAGTTGTCCTACCATCTTGGCATGGAGCATCAACTCCCAGGCAAAATTCTCACTACGTAATGCCCGCCACGCGCATGGCCTCGGTGACCCCAGCGATGCTTGTTGCGAATTCGCAAGTGACCCATAGACTCTCACAATTATTGCTACCACGCAATGATGCACATGGGAATCCATAACCCCAATACTCACCATGGATCCTGACATAAATTTATCCCTCGAACAATATCTCCAGGCTAAGAAATAGCTGTCCATGTTTGGGTAGCTTATGGGCTCCACCGTTAGCGGGGTTCCCGAAAGGAGCCCCATCGAAGGAAAATATACATTCTCCACCAGGTGAGGCCAAATTCTCACCCTCGCTGGCAGAGAGTTCATCTAGACTCCACGCCAGCGATCCAAGAACCGCCAATAGGTACTCCACATTGCAGCACTGAACGCTCGAGCCGGCATTTTGAGCAGGGGCGCCCCAAATCGTCGACTCCTCATCCCTCACTTCCTCCCTTAGGTGTGCCCAATATCTCTCCCTCAGTGAGCGGAATATGCGTCCCAATGGTCGCACAGACCACATATCTGATTACTTCATCATCCAGCACAGCCATAAAAGCATCAAAATCTCCAAAGATGTTTTTTTACACCCATCCATTTTGCCTCAAAGGCAGCGGCATTTTCCATAAGTGCACTGTGCATCCCATGGATTCTTTACTCGTACGCAGATGTTGGACATAAAGGGGATGCACCTTGCCCCATCCGCACATCTGGGGCGTGCATCATATGCTTGCGTATTAACTACATGGATTCGCACACATGCACAAGTATCCAAAGGTGCTCATGATCGTCAATGCATATGTTGTTTATTGTCGAGCAGGGCCGCGTGACGTAATGCACGCTTTCCTCTTGAGGGAGCCGTCGCTGATCTCCACGATTCGGTTCACACTCGTGTGTGGCAGATCTTCGATAAACCCTTTCAGGGCCCACACTCACAACATCCCACGGTCCATTTTTGGCGCAACCTTCCTAAAAATAAATCCTAGCTTCTACTATGCGAGGAGGATCCGACCACTAACACGACTCCATGAGGATCTTGAATTGGCTATTTCAGTCTCCTGGAATTTCCAAATCTCTCCTCAAATCTCTTGTCCTCTCACTCTGGCCCGGAAGGAATTTACAAATAAGATTGGCAATATGGGCCCTATAGCTATATATAGTCCCTTTTGCCAAACTTCTACTCAACATTCCGGGAGCTCACGAACACCCATTTTTCCAATCCATCTTAATTTATGGGACGGGATCTACGCCACCTACCTGATCCACAGGTCCATAGGCCACCATCCATCCCTCGATGCCAGGGAGAATTTTTCCTCATATTATTCCTCAAAATTTATACGTACTTACATATTATTGAATAAACTGTTATATGATCTTTATCTTCAAGATATTTTTCACGTCGGGTATCTGGTTTTCATGTGTGAAGGTACATGTTCATCAAAGTGACACAACCCCTTCAAGTATATAATCAACACTGGCATGTAGTCATTCCCTCTGAATATCATTGCATCTCAGTCCGCACCCTCAATCTTTGCCTCTAGGAGACTATGTCATTACCGATCGCATCACCTCCAACGCATTTTTGTTTACCTATCACCTAATGGCACTTTCCCCATGGGTTGTCCCATTTCCTTAGACCCACATGGAATTTACACTCATGTTGTTTTTCACTAACCTTTAGGGATGGGGGTCTCGATAGTCTTATGCATCATCGAGAATCAGCCACATAATCCTTCTCATCACATTTCTATCTTTCCCAATGAACTCCCAAATTATCTCATGACAGTTATATTTTGACTATGCCTCTGTAGTATCATTAACCATCCATTTCATCCGCCGTCAGTTTTCCCATGCAGTTATCCTCCAGCCCGGTATTTCCCTAATACATAAACTCGCCTATGGGGCCCTAACCCTCCACATGTTTTCCAAGAGAGCAGGAGCCATCATCAAACCCACCATATTACACTGGGGCACCCATTTTTTGTATGTGTAATTTCAACCCAATCATTATTTATTCATTTGGTAATTGCTTACAAACCCCTTTTCCTCATTTTCATAGATTTTTGTTGTCACCTTTAGTGACCTTCCTTTTTTCGGCAAAGAAACCCTTTTTTTCCCTTGGTTGGGGAATTTTTTACTTCCTTCCATCAATGACATTATCCATAATCCTCGAGGATCTTACAGCCCATACCCATTTTTTTTTTGTCTCTGCGTTTGTCCATTTTATCATGCGCCCTAAACAATTTACCCTCGTCTAGTCACCCCCCCTGATGCTAGATTCAATTTCCACTGGTTGCCACTTTACCTCTACCCCAACCAAGGGGAGTCTCGAGTCTCACCTCTGGACTTGTCCATGTTACTCCTGGGTTCACGATTTCATCCGATTGGATTTCAGCAGAAGCCCTCCACTTGGAGTAGCATCTCCCTTTTTGTCGACATGAACATAGTTTCCAGGATGAGCGACAGTATATTTACTCTTGTTACCTTCAAAATGAGAAGTCTCAGACAACATAGACAGAACCATCATCTCTCTCTGTTGTCATTGACCCCAATAAAATTTGACTTCAACACTTTATCATGTGGTAGTGGGTCTTAATTTCTGACTATTGCGGTTTTTTATTTGTTGAAGACCTTTGAAATTTGATAGACTATCAATATCTGCATATCATGGAAGCACTTCTCATAGGTGTCATTACCTTTTTCAAAGTTTGTTCACCATGAGAATTGTCGCTGTCGTATCAAACCACGGTGCAATGATCTACATCAACACACAACTGAATTATTGTATTACACATTTTTTTAGTTACATGACATGAGTATGGGGCATCCCCGCCTTGTTTGTACACAATTTAATTTTCACACCTTGCGAAAGGTTTAGGGTCCTACAGAATCCACCCCCAATGGGTCTCTCTTGGAACTCCCCACAACACTCTTTCTTACAAAGGTACTATGATACGGCAACATTGATGTATTGACTATACATATTCTCTTCTAACCTCACACATCAAGAGGCATCTATTATCAAGATTTTGTCCATAAATGGATTCTGAGAGATACAACATCTTAAAACACCATTAGTTCCTCATGGACCAAAATGCATTTCAAAGGTCTAAAACCTTACGTAGGGTTATAGAATCAGCGTATGCTAAAGACTACGAGGGGGTAGCGTCTTGATCGCCATCGAGCGTAAGAAAAGCACATGTGCATGATGTGCGTATGGGCGTAAAAATCATACCTCAGGCGACACATTTATGATATTGGAGAAGTGCGACCTTCCACCCTTTTTAAGTTTCCATCTTCCAAGTCCCGATTTGACACCCCAAATCTTAGTTTGAGATCCATTTGGGGGTTGGTCAAAGACCTAAGAGGTGCCCTAAATGGCCTTGTTCACACTAAAGGCCCCGGTTTCATAAATGCCTCAAATCTATGCTATAAAAAGGAAGCCATGGTGCACTATATTTCTAAGAATTCAATTTTATTTTTATCAGCATATTCTCACGGAGATCCTCTTTTCTCATCAAATTATACAAGAGACGAACATTTATCCATTCATATCACCTCTATATTAGATGTGCTTTGGATTCTCTTCACCATTTCATTCCAGTTTGTTTCTTGTAAGAAGAGATCTCTTATTTTGGGTTCAAGATCCCTCCCTTGGAGAAAGAGAGGACCCATATATCTCCCCTTTCTAACTGGTGTTTTCCCACTAATACAATCTTATCCATTTGTGGCATGATATGAGTGTTGTTTATTTTCGATTTTAATGTTCGTATGAACTCTATTTTAGTTTCTTTTATTGTTTCTTAGCTTAGTTCTTTGTTTATTATTTATGATTGATGTTTCTAACATTTTCATTCACTGTTGTCTTGCCTAGCTAAACCAACTAGGCTTGTAAGCACCATTAATTTTCTCATTGGGGTGACAAAGGGGTGGAACAAAAGAGGAAAGAGGATGGGAATGGGCTTGTTAGGAGGTATTGGGAGAGGAGATATTGGGAACCTACTTTCATGGATGTCTCATGAAGGCTTAGAGGCCCAGCTTATTTTTTGGAGTTGTTCTTGCTAGGAGGAGGGCACTTGAGGAGGAGGGTGAAAAGCTAGTAGGGAGATCTTGCAATGGTCATATTTCTTTGAGGAAAATTTCTATGGAGATCAAGCGAGAGAACATTGTGGTGTAGGGTTTCTCCATGTGAGGAGCTTGAGGGGGTGGGGCACTTCATTTCGGTGGATAGAGCTATATTTAAGGAGGGTGCACCATGCTTGGGATCATCTCTCACTCTTGGGTAGTGTTAGAGAAACTTGAGACAAGGATGTTGTGCTCAGGTTCTTTTGTTTCATGTACTTGTATTCCACATTCTATTTTCCACATATATATTTTTCCATTTAAAAGTTTCCAGGAAGTTATTCAAGGTCATGTTGACCAAATATATCTGTGTTCATTTTCATGTATATTAGATTTTAGAGCATATGGTAACAAAGCAATAAATATCTCTAGGTGTGTTCATATAATTTGGTATGCATGTGCTAACTCTTGGTGGAAAAAACTGTGCTAGAGCACCTAAATGGCTTATGTAACCGTAACAAATCAAAGAAGAAGTTACTGAACAATTTGTTGTCCTAAAGCAACAACAAACCATTGTTAGACAATTAGAACTTAGAGACAACTTGAGGTCAAAGAGACTAGTTAGCGACTTGATAGGACACGGAAATATTCCTTGGATTTATTGAACAAATTGAACTTTTCTCTAAAGAAACTTGGAATTTTAAATAAGTATACACAACTAAAATTTTTGACCCATGCGCCTATTATCAGTATCGGTGCAATCTGAGTAGTAAAATTACCACATAAAAATGATAATATCCGATGCACCATCGACATCGTCAAAACACAAAAGTCCAACTACTAACATAAGCCATAACGAACCTCCGATCACCGATCACCGATACATTTTTCAGAGTTGGTGAAATCTGAAAGAACGGAATTGTGAAACAGTAACCATCAACAAATCGTTGATCGTCGATTGTCAATACATCAACAACATCGGTAGCATAGGATGTTATAGTCAAGTTTGTGTGTCTAAAGAAAATCACCAATTCCGAAAAAAGGGTGTTTCTCACGTAGAGGTCAAAATCAACAACAATGTGTCTTAGCCGCGTAAGTAGTCCGTACGACTCAGTATTTTCCATCGTGTCATATCTATACGTCCATGACAATATTTCTGCATTAGCACTATATGGTGGTTTTTCACTACGTCGTAAATTTTTCCTAGATGCATAGTAAGAAGCGACTGTGAAATTCGACCCACTTAGATGTTGATACACTCGAGCACTATCGGTTGATTGCTAGAATATCGAGCTCCTCATCTTAGTTCAAACTTTCACCCAGCAATACCGACGACCCTAGTTGACCTATGATGCACCATATATCCTGATATTGATTATGTTAGTGAATGTGAAAAGGGCTTGGTAATTCGGTGGGACACCTTCGGCTGAGATGAGACAAAAAATTTAGATTTGATGGATAAGTTAAATTTTTGCATAACCTATAACATGACCACGAACACTAACCAATAGTCAAAATTTGAATTCTTCGATGAACTATGAAGTAACCTGCTCCTGTGTCACCAACATGATTTTCATTTAAACCTAGGCATGATGAAGATTCTGTAATGGGTGTACATATGCTTTGCACTCCAATTGAATACTTGATGCGACAAAGCGTGAAATTATCACGTTTTGTTTATATTTACGGTCATACCCAAACATATTGTTCATTTTGCAAATCACTTATTCCACGAGTGGAGCGAAGAAGAATAAATAGAAATCATCGAGGAGATTACAACCATCTCTTTGATTTAGATTACTAGTAAGACCGGTTAATTTCTTGCAAGCAAGAGGTAATAATTGTCTTTATCATTTATGCACTTGCGATTGTGTTAATGACTCTTGTCGAGGTTGGTTGGATTATCACTATAACATTCTTTACAATTTTCTACAGGGAAAATGCCTCCAAAGAAATCAATGACCAGGACTCTACCTAGAAGCGTAAAGAGGAAGTAGAGCTCCAGCGAAGGGTCTACATTGGCTACAAGGCTTGATTTTTCCTTAGGGGTGGAACCAATTATCAGTACATCTACCAAAAGGATTTTCCAAGCCTCGGCTGGCGTTTGCAGCAACCACGGAGGAAATACTGAATCCTAAAGTGCTCCCGCGTGGGAATCTGTTTATGGGATCAACCCGGAATATTACAGGTTTATACCACCCTTACGGTGACCCGAGCGTGAATGTGGATGAGAGGTGTTAAAATATCCGATAGTCATGCCTACATATGGTGGCATGTCGAACCATGGTTTTTCCATACATCAAAACCTTGGGATGGATAATTTACCACACGGATGCGATGAAATGAATCATAAATAATGAAAATGGCGAATGTGTTGGTGCTTTTCTTCCAATAAGTCCAAAAATACTATAGGCTCAGAGACCAAGAGGAAAGAATAAATACATATTTTGTGGTCAAATTTTATGAGTTCTATGACACTATCAAGTTAATGGCCTCATGGTTGAAGAAGAAAATAAATTCAAAATAGGAGCAATGATTGTAGCTACGACCACGAGGGAAACCTCGGAGATGTATTTATTTGATGGATCTCATCTGCCGGTTATATGGAGAAAAATATTGCTCCTAGTTTTTGGAAGCATGGATGCCCATGGAATATATTGTGGTGATATTTGGGAGAATCTTTAACTAGGGGGGCATCATTTCCAAATAGTTAAGCACTAACATCTTGCAGGCTTAGACACCAAAGGATGGAGAAATGCCAACTTTTCACATGACGTCGTACCTATTGGACGTGATATGCGTGAGGCGATTTTATAGAATGAATCTGAGTTGGCATATTGCTAATTTACCCATGCATGTTTATTTAGCATTTTGTTGGATAATAGGTACAATAGATTTTATTCCCCGGTGTGGGATGAGATAGTAGCCTGAGTACATTTCATCATATTTAGAAAATAATTCCCAAGGCTTACAGTGGCAGCCAAAAATATGGTTTCAAAAGTAGGCCACTAGTATTTAGAGGAAACCAACACTTATATTAGAGTTTTCAGGGTTATTGCCACACCAAATTTACTCCCCATTCATGTCCTAGACCGGCTCATTGTGAGAGAAATTTGTTACCGGACCATTACGCAGGGTTATAATGCCACTTTGGTGAAGGATAGGAAGAGATATTTCATACCTTATGGTTTTCATCTAGGTTTTACATGGTAAAGACACTACACACGAAACAAGAGGGGTTGATCCAACTTGAGTATGATGAGATTCCCCACATGTTTATTTTGCAAGCAATATATAAAAGGTCTGGTAATTCAGCACGTGCCACAAGTATCCTCCTGCTGGTCATATTCTCATGATAGTTTTGAATACAAAATATTTACATAGGGCTCCTAAGACTGGGACGAGGTGATCCATAGAAATTCTAACCCCAATATGACTAGATTCAAAGCAATGACTATGGATGATCAAGTTGAAATGATAGAGCATATGGCTTAATAATCCCTTAGGGTTAGAGAAGAAACCGATTAGAACCAGTAGGAGGCACAGAGGAGAGGGATTATGTTGCTAGAATAATCCCAAAGAGTTATACAAAGGTTAGAATAAAATAACCCACTTAAACCTTTGATAGAATCCTTGAGGATTACCCTAGCCAACACAAGTAATCGCAGAGAAGATCTAAATGGATCAGATATAATTCCACCACAAGAAACCATTGATCAAGAAAACCCCATCCCTATATGTCGCTGAGTAGGATCGTCGATGACTTCTACAACTCAGTGGAGGATAACAATAGCATCAAGTGGGACGGGTGCACCTAATGTCCTCATAGACTTAAATACCTTATATAACGATGAAGAAATTTTAGAGGTTTCACTCATAACCCCAGTACCAATCATTGAAGGAAGAACTAGAGCATCTTCTCCAGCTTCCGGCTTTGATCCCAAATCCCAGGGAAGGATACCATGAAATTTTAGAATCACTCTATACAATGAATTTATTGACCAATTGGGAACAAAACTTCAAAAGGATAGCTCTAAGAATGACTTGGATGTTGGTGAAGCAGGGAAGAAGAAATGCAACAACCAGAAATCGATATCTCAACGGCCGACCCCCAAGACAATGTTGATCCTTTGCCTATCTCCCCAACTAGGAAAAATACTCCACCGGTTGACAAAGCTGATGGAGACCAAGTCACCATAGCATACCCAAACCTCCTCTGCTAAGGAATCACAAGAACCAGTCATATATCTATCTGGCCGGGAAGTCTAGAAACACTTTGACACAGGGATATCAACATATTCTTGAACCAGTAGATGAAATCATTGATATACAAGTGATAGCATATGATAGAAAAAGTAAATATGTGATGAGAATAAAACCAAAGAAAGGAGGCTCATGCTTTCGATGCCACTTCTCATCACACCACCGAGGAGGAGGCGTTACTCGACCACAGAGAAAATGCTAAGATGATTGAGGTAATCAGAGAAGGTATGGATATAACCGATGCTACTTTGGACAGGGAAAGAAGGGTTGAAAGTTAGGTAGGCACCATGAATAAAGATTTGGACCATCTGTTGTATTACCAAAATTCAACATAGAGAGTAGTCCTCATGAAGAGTGAATTCCGAGAAGCATATGCACAATTCGTGAGAGAAAGAAATCTCTTCACCACTTGCATAGATGATTTTCAAGGAGAGATACCCTCATGGGGATGGAAACCTATAAATACATACATAGATGGTATGAGAAGGAACATTAGGCCTTGGAGCAGATCGACTACATCAACGAAGTACAAAAATGCCAAGACATAGAAGAGCATGGCATCTAAGTGTTGATGGATAGAAACGTCTCTTGAATTAGGAAGACAAAATGAATACTTCAGGTATGTAAGGTATAAGAGCCCATGATTGGAAGATACAAGAGGGTATGAGAGAGTGAGAAAGAGATGGGAGAAATTCAATCAGGAGATGAAGAGAATTGACCTACTTGAGTTTGGTCCACCGAAGGATTCCTCTGATTTGCATGACATAGTCAAAATGCATCTGAGGAGGAGAAAGACTTGGCATGGGAAGCGGGGATTTCACAGATTTCAAGCATGACACCGATTTAAGTGAAGAAGTTCATGGAACCATCTATTAAATCTCTTGTAGTCCTACAATGCTTAAGTCTCAAGCTAATCAAGTATAAGGAAAGGCAATAGAGATAAGGGAGGTCTTCTCCTCCCCAATGGATCAACACAAATTTCCATATGCAAATACGTAGAACCATCTTCATCAAGTGGTCAAGCAACCTGGAAGAACAATCCATAGGAAAACCTTTAAGATGGCCGAGAGAACATATAGATAAAGTCTGCCACATGTCATTTTCTTTGTTTAACACAAATTTAGTAGGTATTTTTAGTTTAGTTATTTCTTTTTATAAATAAGGGCATAGTCCTGGGACAGAATTAGATGGTTTTGGAGCCTAAATAATTTTATGGAATTTTTCTAAGAGAATTATTCACAGTAGATTTATTTTAATTGAGAAGTTTGTTTGACCCAAGACATTTTCTATCATCTAAAAGTGAATGTGATTGGAACAAGGATGACTATATCTATCTTTGGATTCAATATTTGTTGATGTATTGAGTAGGAGTTGTTGTATATATTTATTTAAAAGTTATATGATAATGCTATAATACAGTTCTTTTATTCTATTTGATGAATATAAATCGATTGTATTAACATGTGATTGATAATAGAGCATGAAAATTACTTTTCTTGCACTAACTTCTTGTCACATGTAAGTTTTTCTTTTATTTGTTATCTTAGACAATGTATTTGATGTCCACTAATAAAAATGGTATTATTGTTGGTTTGAAGTAGTTTATATCTTCTTAGTTTGCATGCTAGGTATAAATATTATCCTAAAAAATCTAGCCTTCTCCCAACACACAATTTAACTTCCTTCTTCCATTTAGATCTAGATTTATATTTCTTTGTTATAAATACTAGAAAAAGAACCAAAGAGAACTGCCCATATTGAGGAAAGGTTTCATAGAAAATACACATCTGTCAACCACGATTAAATCCCATTCTGTTCCATCCAGATCACGAATATGGAGAACCTTACCAATCATAAAATGTTTATGATATTCTAATTGGGCATACTAAGTGGGTTTGGTTCCTATTGATGATTTAAAAGGATTTAGGACCCATCAACACGAGGGAACCCTCTTTTCTAAAGTTTCCTTTCACTCGTACCATTTTGTTAGAAAGGCGAGGATTGTAGAGCAATAAAATAAAACAAATGTGGAAATAAAAGCATAGAAGATACAAAATGCAATAGAGACATAGATGTGCTTCACTTGATTGAAGGGATATTTGCACCATAAAATTTCTAGGTCCTTCCTTTTTTTTTATTATCTAGCAAAGGAATGTAAGAGGGATACAACCTACAACAGCGGTTGTAAATTCCTCTTCTTTCTCTCACATATACTCTCTTATAATACAATAATCGCGATTTTACACAACCAATATAAAATTCCCTCATAGGGGTTTTCTTCGAGGAAAAACCCTAAAACATAGCTTCTACTATCAAAATTTGTGGGAGCTTATAATGAATGATCCATGTGACTAATTACAATATTTTACAAACAATGTTTCCCAATGTGTATTTTGCTTGCTTTTGGGAGCTTCCCTCAAATGCCCAGCTAGAAGGGCTACAAAAATTATCGCTTTTGGGGAGCTTCCCTCAAATGCCCCGCTAGGGGGGGCTACAAAAATTATCGTCACCCCCCTGGACCCCACTGACAATAGTTGTGGGGGGGAAATCCTCCCCAACCCCCCTCCGTGACGACATTTGTGGGGGGAAAATCCCCCCCAACCCCCCATTAGGGAATGGGGTCCAAGCACAGCTGAAACAAACCTCTAAATCAGGAAGATAATCAGGCTCCACATCCAACACATGGTACCTATCACTTATAATCCTTTTTTTTTTTTTGGTCCGACCCACTCTTCTTGATACCCTTATTTGGCACCTATCCCATTATATTTTTCTTGTCTCCCTGATCACAGTGATATATATCACCTATCCATGTTTTTTCAGTGGAACGAATCCCCATTCTAGACGCCCTCACTTCCCACATGGCCAACACTCGGACCCAATACCTACACATCAAAATCAGATAGAACAAGGGTCATTTTGATCATCTTGAGGGTGAAGTCCAAGCTGAATTTTCCAAAGTTGATGACCAATTTTCCAAATTTGATGCCCAATTTGACCAATTAGAGGAAAAACTTGAAACTCTCACTATCACTCTCCAACTATTTCTGAATCGGTCTTTGGACCCCCCTTCCATGAACAACCCTCCAAGTAGATGGTATTGACTCCTCCCATTCCAACCACTTTCATTGTGACCCCCATCATCCCCGATTTGAGGTCAATAAATT
>SNQJ01S0095105.1:0-31893 GCA_010110895.2 Picea sitchensis
ATTTCCTGCTCATCCAAATGATAGAAATAAGAACTCTTCCATGAACAGGAAACCACTCAATGTTAGTGGCAGTTAAATTGTCCACAGAAAACAAAAATATAATTATGGATGGTTGTTGTTCTCTTCAGTTTTACATCTAAGACCAACAGTAGGAGAAGGGGATTCTGACTTAGAAATAAAGAATAGGCTGTAAGAGAGTCTCTGAGATATTTGATATTTTCATGCTTACCCGTTGAGAGAGTACATGAAATAATTCTCTCCCAGATTTCACCGCGGCATCTTGTATTCTTTGTGCCTTTCCTTCCAGTTCATTCAAACTACCAGTGCTTGGGTTCCTTTTTTCCTGTGCATGAAAAAATAGACCATCAGGACTTTGGCAACTAAGACATCCCCCAAAATGTTCCAGGAAATAAGAAAGGAAAACAATTGTTGTATAGATACTAGGAAAGTAACATTGAAGGTAGTCATTTCTAGTTGGAGGAAGATTTGCATCACAAGTGCAGGACAAAGTGGGAAAGAAAGTAACATGGAATATTATTGATTCTAGTTTCCTAAATTGCAAATTAATATAAGTGTCCATGAGGTACTGTAAAGGCTGTTTTATACTTGTCTTCATCTTTAATTCCAATTTGCCAAAAAACAGATTTGAGATCAAATTTGGAGAAGACTTTACTTTCTACACTTTGTGCTAGAATCACATAAGACTTTGGCAAAGGATAGGAGTCATATTCTAAAACCTTATTTAGAGGTTTATAATTGACTACTAATCTGGGAACTCCATGAACAATTTCTGAATGTTTATTAACATAGAATGCGAAGCATGCCCAAGGACTAGATGATTCTCTTATCGTCCCTTTCTTTAATAAATCATCTATCTCATTCTTACAAAGTTCTAATTCTTTTTCATTCATGGGTATGGCTTTGCTTCTAGTGGGAATTTTCTTAACAGAAAAGTATTGTACATAAGGAAGAGAAACTTCATGCTTAAACACATTCCAAAAAGCAGTAGGAATCATACTACAGTTTTGTAGTAGAAGATGTTTTATTTTTTGAAGCTCAGAGAGATACTTTGGATCTTCAAATTGTTGTATCAATCTGATCTGATTCTCTATCTTTCTGAAGATCTGCAATATGATCTTGAATAGATTCTATCTTATGCATAACATTTGGTTCAACTTTCTTTATCCATTGTGAAGTGAAAACCAAACTTATCATTCTTTTTTCTTCAATCCATTTGGATGAAGAAGAGCTAGGATAGGAGATCCTAGAATTAATCCATAATCCATATAAAAAACAATAGCATTGATTTCGATCCACTTTTCTTCTGTTAGATAGAAGTTGAACTTCACATTGATAAGGTGTGTCTTTCTTTCTAGCTAGTTGTTATGGAAGTCAAGGAACTAGGCATTTGACAACTTGCAGGAACTAATAGAGAGTTGATACAGTTCATTCTAGCTCCAGTGTCAACAAGGGCTTTAAACTTCAACTTTTGATTTGAAGAAGGTTGACCATTAGATAATATATAGCCAGAAATTCTAATTATAAAGGAACAAGAATCATCAGGATATAAAATATTTAGATTTAAGGACATATCACCTAGGGTAGGATCATTTTTTGGAGGTGAAGGTGATCTGGATTTTACAGAGATATTGACATTCTCTAAAGAGGTAGGGATATATTGCCAATTTGGATTTTTTAACTTGAGAAGTAAACTTAAAAAGTATTTTGGGAAGAAGAAGGGATTTGAGGCGAGAGTGCAGGGAGGAATTTAAACTATAAAGATATTTCTATACCTTTTCATAGTTTGTATTTGAGTTTAAATATTCTAAGGTAAGCTTAGGGCTAGAAAGAGGTTTAAACTGAGCTATTAATTCTTCAACATAAGTAAAAGGAATTGATCCAGGAATGATTTTACCTTTTGGTAAGGCTGGTTCTTATTGCCAGGTCTTTGAAGCCGGAGACTTCACTTGTTCTGAGCATTGCATGTCTGATGCCTTGATAGCCGGGGATCATTTGTTCGCAGACATTGCACTGAGACAGTAATTCTATACTTTTTCCATATTCAGGTGTCAGAACATTTATTTCACAATTTCATTTACCATAGAAAAGTTTCAACACTAGAACAGTCATTTCTATTGTTCTCTTGGTTTGAGAGAGTTTTCAGTGTGTTTGGACTTTGGAGTCTTGGACACCTTCAATAATCGTATTTCTTCATCAAAATCATCTACCCATTGACCAAAATCAATTTGTACTAAGTTGGAGACAGTTGGACTCATTATTCATTGTTTATGTCTATCTTAAATTTTGATGTACATTTCATTTGACTATGTAGTATTCACATGGGCTTGTCTATAATGTAGAGTCTAATTTGATGGATTTTTCATGGACTGGAATGACCCTGATTTTATCTTATGAAATTCTAAATATGAATGTACTATAATTCTAAATATGTTATGTACTTTTTAATATACTAAATTGTTGCCCAGTTTTGCTCACCAAAATGATTCTCCCTTTTAGTTTTGTGGAGTTACCGAGTCCAAGATCCATGACTTTGCATCATGGTGATCTAGTGATAATAGCAAACGTTAGTTAATAAAGACTATAAGACAAAATTTCTTATAGCCAATGGTATATTTCATCATCAATGGGGCAACAAACAAAGCTAAGGTGGGCATTATGCAATCAAATTAGTATAACAACTATGGAATTAAGTATTGCACTTTATGTGGGAGAAGTCAATGCTAGGTAGGTGAAAGATTGAAAATAGTCTCTTGATGTTTCTTAAGCCTCAATCATAGAAGGGACACAATCGTATGGCACAATGTACAATAACAAAATGGAAATGGATAGCTACAGATGGTTGTGGCATATCAAAGGAAAAAGACTGTTGCTCGTGTAAAATCATGGTAGCTATGAACAAAGATGTTTTTAGGCATATATAATATATATCTAGAGGACATTAGAAAGTTGTCATGACTCATAATAATCACCTTAATCATCCATTGTATTACATTTTGAATATAGAAGAAAATGGAGAGAAATATAACAATCAATGCATCAAATAAAGTACTTATGTGAAAAGCAATGAGATCAAGCAAGAAACTCAAAGTAAGGTTGCTGAAAATAATTTAGTATAATAATCTGCTCCCAATCATCCATTTACATTTATGTTTTGAATATAGGAGCGGAAAGAGATGTAATCAATGCATCAAATAATGTTACTTGTGTACGAGATAGTGAGATCAAACAAGAAACTCAAAGTAAGGCTGTTGAAAATAATTGACTCATGGTGAGAAGTTTGGATTCATGTCTCTGAAGGAATCTCTTGATGTTTCTTAAGCTGGTGAAAGTCTCTTAGCTTGAGTCTCTTGATGTTGCTTAAGCCTCAAAGTTTGGGAGCTAGTAAATTATGAATTTGGTGAGCAGTTCATTACTTGAGTCCTCATTTACAACTATTGGTTCCGGTTCCATCGATACTCTCTTGCATGCATATAATGTACACCATCTACATGTTAGTGATAGGTTGTTATACCTAGGCTTTTAGAGTTCCTTAAGGGTGAAACCCTTTCCTATTTAGTGTTTTAACTTTACATAATGTGCCTATCTATGTGGTGCTATCCTGCATCCTACAGGAAAAGGATATTAACAGAGCCTATGTTGTTGTTGTAAAAAATATGTACTTGTAATATAGTTGTATGTCAAAAACATGTACTTGTGGGGTGGCAGAGGTCACGAGAGTTAGTCTTGATCTAGGGACGTCTTGAATTACTTATGCTTGAGATGCAGAGATTACTTAAAATAATCAAGCTGTGGCGTATGCCCTCATACAAGGTATTCTTTCAATAAATGTAGCTAGAACTAAGACACTTATTGCTATGGTGACTCAAGTATAATTATCACTTAATGACCTCAAACCTCAAAGAAGACTTCTGTTGATAGCAAGCTATCATCCCTAATCGCTCAGATACAAAAAGAGGTTTGTAGATTTCAGAAGGTCTCTTTCTTTCAAGTTCTAAGAGAATACAAATGACAAGCCAACACCTTAGCTAACAAAGCAACCAAGCTCAAAATTGAGGTCCTTCTAAAAAATAGGAGCATGTTATATCAATCCATACCTTAATCCTTTGTATGTAATAGGTCTTGGAGACATGTTTTAACTCTATCAATCAACAAATGCCCTGAGAACCTTCACCCCATACCTACAATTTTCTTGCTTGAGGAGCAGATATGAAAACACATTGTCTAATGGTAGATTGCACCGGGGTGGTTTTTCTTCTTGGTAAGGTCTTCTCACTGTTTTTGGTCTGTCTTTTGGAACTTGCTTATGGTGAAAAATATATGTGGATGTCTAGTGCTGTCACTCCTCTGTTGTGGAATTTGCAGTCCATACGGTGTTTGGTGTCCTCGTGTTTTTGAAAATTTAGTTGCTTCATGGTGTTTGTTGTTTTGGAACTTTGGGTTTCGGTGACCTTGAGTTGTTGGTGTTTGGCATTCTGACCTTCCTGGTGGTGGTGATTGGTGGTTTTTGGCATTCTGGTGTTTGGCACTTTCATGGGTTGGTGGTTTTATCTGGGTCTGGAAGTTAGATTTCTGTCTCCTGTTTTCCCAACTCTGCCCCTCTTGGTTTATCTTTTGGTGGTAGAGTCTATATAATAGGCAATCTCAGACTCTATGTTGGAACTTGCAGGGTAGTTTTCTTTGTGTGGACATCAATCCACATTTATGGATTATAGAGAGGCACAAGAATTCTGTAGAGTGCTCTGAAGGCATGAGGAGTCCATTAGTAGCAAGTTGCAACATAACTTCAATCTTTTCTGTGACCATTAAAGTCCATAAAAATGAACACCAATATATCTTCCATCATTTGATGGACAGTGTCTTCTTCCTTGAGGGCCTTCTTGAACTGAATTCACTAACATATTGAGGTTAGAGGTTGTTGAATGAAAACCTTTGTTTATGGTCTGCAACATAAACAAAGTTTTTCATTCAGCAACCTCTAACCTCATGATGTCAGTGAATTCAGTTCAAGAAGGCCCTCGAGGAAGAAGACATTGTCCATCAAATGATGGAGGATATGGATCTGGGCAACTAGGATTCTCATGTCTCCAACATTGGACAAGATGATAACAATGAGAGCTTGTTTTCACTAAAGTAGTATGTTTTGACAGTTTGTAGATGCGATATAATATTAGGTGTCTTTTTAAGAATATATACCAGCAGGAAATTTTGGAAGGTTACAACTGCAGATGTACTTAAAACTCTGTTTTGGCATATTATGTCTGTCTAGCTTTCTGGGAAAATCATGACAAATATCTCTATGTACTTTTCACTATTCATCTACACTGCAGCTCTTTATAATATAAATTCCACAGTTTCTGTTTAAAAAAAGCATGCACCTGTGGTCTGTTCTTCCTTGTCACCTCCACCCTGTCTGTTGGCAAATGCTGCCAATGGGGCAAGACCTTTCCTTCCTCGTCAAAGACAAAACGCTGGCTAGCAGGCTTACTGATATTGATTTTAAGTTTCTTTTTTTCAAGATCCTTGTTGCCAAACTGCATCATGTGTAAGTAATGTTATATGCACCAATTGTATGCAGAATTTACAGTTCTACCTCCATAAATATACAAATTATGCTGAATTTACATACCTTGTGGCTTCAGTGTCTCCATCTTCAATTTGCCTCTTTTTGGTCAGAAATGCATCATCCCCTTTATCCTCATTCCTGGATCTCATTTTCTCATATTCTGGAGATAGAACACTGGTATTCTTATTGTTAAACTGATTATCTAATTTGGAGCATTGTTTTACTTGTTTTGTCTCTCCATTCGTAACATTTTGTAAGAAGTCTTTATCTGCACCATCTACACTGACATCTTCATTCTCACTTCCTTCGCTGTCTTCAGGCTCGTGTTCGTGCTCAGCACATACAGTGTCCTCCATATTTTTCATTTTACTTCCACTCTTTTTCAAGAAATGTATCCGGGGAGCAGTAGGAAGACCTAAAGAGACAGAGTAGTCTTCGATTGGTAACTTTGATACATCAAATATTTCCTGATCTGGACGTAAATGTATTGACCTCAAATACGTCGCAAACGCCCGCTGTGCCATATATTTTAGATCTGGATCTTTTGACAGAAGTGTTGCAAGTGGAGTTGAGACAGACTGGAGCTTGCTTGCATTTGCCTATATAGTCACCCCAGATATATTGAAAGACACATTCCCTTCAATATGATGCATTATAATTGACCCTTGAAAAAAACCTAAAACTCAAAATATAACAAATGACCATGAATGCTATGATAGAAAGTTTTCCACTATTGCAATAAACAGCACACTTTAATCACTTTAACTGGAATCTTAGCCTCATGCAGCTGCATCAGAATTTTCATTTCCGAAGGCATAAAAATGCAACAGAACGCCCTCCAGCGTTAAAACGAGTTGTGCAACCAACACGGTGAATGTAAGATGGTACATCTTCTGGGAAATCCACCTTTAGGGATTGAAACAAAATAATAAGTTTAGTGCCACCACATACAGCACACAAGAACAATTATTTTTTCAAAAGTGGGACTATATTATCAGCAATCCTCCAAAACAAAATAATAGGTTTAGTGCCACCACATACATCACACAAGAACAATTATTTTGTCAAAAAATTAGGACTATATTATCAAGCAATCCTTTCATTTCAGCATAGATCAATGACTGAATATAACTTCCTTTAGATTGCAATTCACCTGAACCACCCAATCAATAGCTGGAAAATCCAAGCCCCTTGAAGCTACATCGGTTGCAAAGAGAAGGGAATGTTTTTCCTCCATATAGTTGAAAAGTACCAACATCATTTGAGTTTGTTTCATGCGACCATGAAGATATCTCACAGGTATACCAGGACGTAACTTCTTAAATGATTCGTAAATAAACTTGACCTGCGTGGAGTGCCAAGATATCTTAATTTTTTTGGATGAGTTTCAATATTAAAACAATCATATCATTGTACTATTTATAGATGACCACGTTACACACTTGGACACTATTTCAAATAAGAAGACTCAAAAGGAAACAAAATGACAAAAAGGTATTGCTATTGTGTACAAACGAAATTGTTCACTCTAACCTGCTTACAACTTGAAAGAAATACAAATATCTTTGCATTGAGATGAGTTTTTATAAAACTCCATAGCATATCAAGCTTTTGTTCAAGAGGGACAATAATAGCATTTTGTTGCAAGCGTGCTGGAGTAGCAACAACAGACTCAGCATGCACAGCTAGATACTCAGGATCTTTTAAACTAAGCCTTGCCAGATCCTGCACTGATCGTGTTTGAGTTGCGGAGAAAAGCAATGTTTGACGTTTACGGGAAAGTTGTGACACGATTGCATTTAATGATTTTGAGAATCCCATATCCAGGATGCGATCTGCCTCATCAAGTACCAAAACCTGTTATTAACCACAGTCAATCAAATATCTAAAGAGTCGGTATGTGGACAAGGAATTGAAACAACTTTTCCACATTCTTCATAGAGCGACAAACACATGGACACTTTCAACAAATCCATTGTAACTATATGGATGTCATACAACAAATGCATGAAAATGAAGCTTGATCTATTCTCTACAGGTTCGTAGCTTTGCCTAAGATTGCTATATCTAATATCTAGAAATAAGCATACATTTACTTTGACAATTTTCAAAGTTATCCAACTATTCCACATTTTGTGAGTCTTGACAGCTGGAAGTTTTGCCTTGATCCTATATCGTTTATGCATTATGTCGAGGATTAAAAATAAATAAAATAAAGGCATTGACCTGAAGCTGTGAGCAGTCGAAGAGTGGAGTCTCATCCATATGCTGAAGTAACCGCCCTGGTGTGCACACCAAGATATTGAGTGCATTCACACAATCTTTTTCTGTCTCAACATCTTTCCTCTCACCTATTAGAAGGCCTCCACTAAAAGAATGGTGTTTTCCCAATTTCCGTAGCACGTCAAAAATTTGTACCGATAGCTCTCTTGTTGGGGAGGTAATAATAGCACCAACACCATCCATAGAAACCCACCTTAATCGATACAGTTTTTCAATTACCTAAAAGAAAGTAGTAACTGCAGAACATCAATTTCCAATATCAAAGAATCTTATAACTATATATTGTAAACAGATGGTTAAACTAGTAAAAGGGAAATAAGGGAATATAATATCAATGAAGACTTAATGCTTCTGTTAACAAAGCATCCATCTATTACATAACAGCCTGTTATGCTGTCATAGGGAAATGTTTATTCGCTGCAGTTTAAATAGGTCACTGCCAGGTGACAAGAACTATAGGTTAATATTTGCATTAACCCTGATTTTGGACTAAATAACCTATCAAAATATTTGATTAAAATTCCCATGAGGCAAAAAAATGATCTTTTGAAATTACAGCTTACTGGATACACTTCAATGTCTTTAACAGAAGACTACATTCAAATTTGACATAGTTAACCACTGCACCTATCTATCATGTCTAATAGGTATTTGAATTTTGTAACTATGGTTGGTCTTCATGATGTATTTGTAAAGCATATTTTTATCTTCGAGAAAAAGGAAAATTATTTCAGTCAAGTCCACTTCGAGTTTTAAAGGAAATTTTAAATTTGTAAGAGAAATGAATTTTGGCTCCAATTGTATAAAGTTGGTCCAAACAAAATTAAGAAGTCGGCCCAAAGTGAGTGGCGAATTAGTATAAATATAGCTCTGAGCTCTATTTTCTGTGACCACTAAAGTCCATAAAAAAATGAACACCAATGTATCTCTCAGAATGCAATGGCCATGAACACGCTGGTGCAACAAAAGAAACAAATTGATGTCTTGGAGGCATAATGCTCCATGCTGAGAAATATGGTCTGCAATGACATAAACAGGTTTTCATTAAATGACCTCCTAACCTCATCATGTGGGTGAATTAGATTCGGGAAGGCCCTCGAGGAAAGAAGACATGTAGCATAAAATGATGGAGGATATGGATCTAGGCAACCAGGATTCTCATGTCTCCAACATTGGACACGATGAAGCCAGTAAACATGTTTTTCACTAGTATTTATGTTTTGACAGTTTTGTAGATCAATAATAATATTAGATGTCTTTTTAAGAATATATACCAGCAGGAAATTTTGGAAGGCTTCAACTGCGGATGTACTTAAAACTCTATTTTTGGCATATTATGTCTGTCTAGCTTTATGGGAAAATCATGACAACTATCTCAATGTACTTTCCTTTATTCGACTATCTTTAACGACTCTTTTATGTCTCAAATTCCACCCGGTTTACATTTTAAAAAAGCATGCACGGTAGTGCATTCTTCCTCGTAACCTCCACTCTGTCTGTTGGCAAATGTTGCCAATGGGGGAAAGGCCTTTCCTTCCTCGTCAAAGACAAAACGGCCCGGGCTTCGATATTGATTTTGAGTTTCTTTTCAAGATCCTTGTTAGCAAAGCGCATCATGTGTAAGTAATGTTGAATGCACCAATTATATCGCGGAATTCTGGTTCTACCTCCATAAATATACAAATTATATTGAATTTACATACCTTGTGGCTTCGGTGTCTCCATCTTCAATTGGCCTCTTTTTAGTCAGAAATGCATCATCCCCTTTATCCTCATTCATGGATCTCATTTTCTCATATTCAGGAGATAGAACACTGGTATTCTTATTGTTAAACTAATTATCTAATTTGGAGCATTGTTTACTTGTTTTGACTCTCCATTCATAACATTTTGTAAGAAGTCTTTATATGCACCATTTACATTGACATCTTCATTCTCACTTCCAGCCGATGTCTTGAACCGTGTTTAGATTACTTTCGGCACATACGGTGTCCTCCATATTTTTCAGTTTACTTCCCCGGATACGTTTCTTGAAAAAGAAACGTATCCGGGGAGCTGTAGGAATACCTAAAGAGACAGAGTAGTCTTGATTGGTAACTTTGATACATCAAATATTTCCTTATCTGGACATAAATGTGTTGACCTCAAATACGTCACAAACGCCCGTTGTGCCATATATTTTAGATCTGGATCTTTTGACATAAGTGCTGCAAGTGGAGCTGAGACAGTCTGGAGCTTGCTTGCATTTGCCTATATAGTCACCCCGGACATATTGAAAGACACATTCCCTTCAATATGATGCATTATAATTGACCCTTGAAAAAATACTAAAACCCAAAATATAACAAATGACCATGAATGCTATGATAGAAAGTTTTCCACTATTGCAATAAACAACACACCTTAATCACTTTAAGTGGAATCTTAGCCTCATGCAGCTGCATCAACATTTTCATTTCCGAAGGCATAAAAATGCAACAGAACGCCCTCCAGCGTTAAAATGAGTTGTGCGACCAACATGGTGAATGTAAGATGGTACATCTTACGGGCAATCCACCTTTGGTTCCAAAACAAAATAGCCAAGTTTAGTGCTTACCACATACAGCACACAAGAACAATTATTTTGTCAAAAAATTAGGACTATATTATCAAGCAATCCTCCAAAACAAAATAATAGGTTTAGTGCCACCACATACAGCACACGAGAACAATTATTTTGTCAAAAAATTAGGACTATATTATCAAGCAATCCTTTCATTTCAGCATAGATCAATGACTGAATATAAGTGCCTTTAGATTGCAATTCACCTGAACCACCCAATCAATAGCTGGAAAATCCAAGCCCCTTGAAGCTACATCAGTTGCAAAGAGAAGGGAATGCTTTTCCTCCGTATAGTTGAAAAGTACCAACATCCTTTGAGTTTGTTTCATGCGACCATGAAGACATCTCACAGGTATACCAGGACGTAACTTCTTAAATGATTCGTAAACAAACTTGACCTGCGTGGAGTGCCAAGATATCTTAATTTTTTGGATGAGTTTCAATATTAAAGCAATCATATCATTGTACTATTTATAAACAAACTTGACCTGCGTGGAGTGCCAAGATATCTTAATTTTTTGGATGAGTTTCAATATTAAAACAATCATATCATTGTACTATTTATAGATGACCATGTTACACACTTGGACACTATTTCAAATAAGAAGACTCGAAAGGAAACAAAATGACAAAAAGGTATTGCTATTGTGTACAAACGAAATTGTTCACTCTAACCTGCTTACTACTTGAAAGAAATACAAGTATCTTTGCATTGAGATGAGGTTTTATAAAACTCCATAGCATATCAATCTTTTGTTCAAGAGGGACAATAATAGCAGTTTGTTGCAAGCGTGTTGGAGTAGCAACAACAGACTCGGCATGCACAGCTAGATACTCAGGATCTTTTAAACTAAGCCTTGCTAGATCCTGCACTGATCGTGTTTGAGTTGCAGAGAAAAGCAATGTTTGACGTTTACGGGGAAGTTGTGAGACGATTGCATTTAATGATTTTGAGAATCCCATATACAGGATGCGATCTGCCTCATCAAGTACCAAAACCTGTTATTAACCACAGTCAATCAAATATCTAAAAAATCAGTATGTGGTTTAAAAATTAAAACAACTTTTCCACATTCTTCACAGAGCGACAAACACATGGACACTCTCAACAAATCCATTGTAACTATATGGATGTCATACAACAAATGCATGAAAATGAAGCTTGATCTATTCTCTGCAGGTTCGTAGCTTTTCCTAAGATTGCTATATCCAATATCTAGAAATAAGCATACATTTACTTTGACACTTTTCAAAGTTATCGAACTATTCCACATTTTGTGAGTCTTGACAGCTGGAAGTTTTGCCTTGATACTATATCGTTTATGCATTATGTCATGAGGATTAAAAATAATAAAAAATAAAAGGCATTGACCTGAAGCTGTGAGCAGTCAAAGAGGGGAGTCTCATCCATATGCTGAAGTAACCACCCTGGTGTGCACACCAAGATATTGAGTGCATTCACACAATCTTTTTTGTCTCAACATCTTTCCTCCCACCTATTAGAAGGCCTCCACTGAAAGAATGGTGTTTTCCCAATTTCCGTAGCACGTCAAAAAATTTGTACCGATAGCTCTCTTGTTGGGGAGATAATAATAGCACCAACGCCATCCATAGAACCCCACAGCAATCGATACAGTTTTCAATTACCTAAAGAAAGTAGTAACTGCAGAACATCAATTTCCAATATCAAAGAATCTTATAACTATATATTGTAAACAGATGGTTAAACAAGTAAAAGGGAAAGAAGGGAATATAATATCAATGAAGACTTAATGCTTCTGTTAACAAAGCATCCATCTATTACATAACAGCCTGTTATGCTGTCGTAGGGAAATGTTTATTCGCTACAGTTTAAATAGGTCACTGCCAGGTGACAAGAACTATAGGCTAATATTTGCATTAACCTTGATTTTGGACTAAATAACCTATCAAAATATTTGATTAAAAAATTCCATAGAGAGCAAAAACAAAATGATCTTTTGAAATTACAGCTTACTGGATACACTTCAATGTCTTTAACAGAAGACTACATTCAAATTTGTATAGTTAACCATTTTCACCTATCATGTCTAATGGGTGTTGAATTTTGTAACTATGGTTGGTCTTCATAATGTATTTGTAAAGCATATTTTTATGCTCAAAGAAAAAGGAAAAAATATTTTAGGTCAAGTCCTCTTTCGAAATTTTAAGGAAATTTTAAATTTGTAAAAATGAATTTTTGGCTCCAATTGTACAAGTTGGTCCCAGCAGAATTAAGAAGTCCGCCCCAAACTGAGTGATGAATTAATATAAATATAGCCATGAGCTCTTCATTTGAAAACACAACAATTTTCCTTTTACAAGAGCAACTGCAGCTACTATAGGTTTGTTGATTCTTGAAGCAACTGGGCATCTAAAGTGAAGTCTTCTTGGCATCTTGTCTTTCATCCTTTTCTCTCTTCATCTCTAGCTCGCATGTCTCTCTCTCTCTCTCTCTCTCTCTCTCTCTCTCACATGCATCTTTTAAATGCTGCAACTTAGCTAGCTTCTTGGATTTTCTAAGGCTGAAATTTCTAGGGTTTGTCTTGAAGGCCGGAGACCAAGTTCTAAGGGTTTCTCTTGTTGTACATAGAATTTATCTATTAAAAAGGGTTGGGTTTTCCCATAGGTAGGTTTCAGGGTAAATCTTGTGTCTTCTGTGATCTCTATTTTTCTATTGCATTTATATGGTTGAATTTCTAAAGTGTAATTGCTTAATGATATATTGAAAAATGAAAAGGAAGTTTAGCATCATTAGAAGTAATTATCAGTTTTTCAGAAATATTGTTCATAGATCCATTGTACTAGGAATTTCAAAGCATGGAATCGAGCTTTGGTGAAGAAAAGAACTCTGAGATCACTGTCAACGAGAGACCTATCTTTAAGAAGACCTTTCTTCTTCTCTGTACACCTATGGATTCCTCTATGAAATCATCAAACAAGCTAGAAGGGGCATCAAACTTGAGTGTGGAAGACAGGGATTGACCTTATCCTTGCCAAAAGAACAAAGTTCTAGATATGGTGAAAGGAAATATCATGAAACAAAAGAGATGATGATCTTGGAGAAAAGGAAAAGTTTAAAGATAATGATATAACTGCCAGGAGTCTCATTGTGGACTCAATTAGAGATCATTTGATTCCCTATATTTCAAATCTTGATACATCGAAGAAAATGTATGATTCCCTAACCAATCTATTCACAATCAAGAATGTTGGCCAAGTTATGAGCTTGAAGAATGAGCTTGATGATGTTAGAATGACAAAAGATGATATAGTAGCATCATATTTTGTAAGGATCTCCCAGCTAAGATATCAAATTCAAGCTATCAGTGAAACTATTTATGAAAAAGAGATTGTGACTACTGTGCTTAATGGTCTACAAAGATCATGGGATGCATTTGCATCAAGCATAAACACAATAAATGAATTCCCTACTTTTGAAGAAATATGGACTGTTAGCTCAAGAAGAATCAAGGATCATGTCAAGAGAAAGAACCCAAAGGGAAGAAGATACTCAAGCTTATGCAGCAAGATTCAAGAGGAATGGTGGCAAGAAGAAATTTGGCATTCAAAGCAAGAATTCAGGAAGAAGACCTAATTATCAAAGGAAGAAAGACTTGTCAAAGGCTCAATGTTATGGTTGTCATAAATATGGCCATTACAAAAGTGAGAGAGAGTCACGAACTAGCAAGAAAGAGGAAAAGGAAAGGAAAATGCTTACAGTGATATGAATGATCCAAGAACCCTCAAAAGAAAGTCAGAGAGAAAACAAGTTCTTTTATCTCTCCCACCATCAGGATCTCTAGGATGATAGATGATGATCTATATGGTTAATAGATATAGTGGTTCTTCTAGACACATGACGGGACAGATATCACAATCTCACAGAATAAGGAGAAAGGATATCTCAGGAGAGAATTGAACAGGAGACAATCACTCTTATGCAATCAAAGGCATTGGGAAAGCATCTATTGAGCTAGAATCCAGTGACAATGTACATCTCAACAATGTTCTATATGTACCGGGTTTGAAAAAAGAATTTAGTTTCCATTTCTTGTTTAGAAGATAAAGGAGATAGAATAGCATTTGTTGATGGGAAAGTACTTGTATGGCCCAAAGGTTCAAGTATAGATAATGTTGAGTTACTGAAATTCATGAAGGAGGTGCTTATAAACTTCTAGGTCAAATGCTCAAGCACTTGTTCTCGTATGAAATCAATCCTTGAGCTATGGCATAGAAGATATGATCATCTTCATTATCAAGCCATGATTTCACTAAATCAAATGGTGTTAGGTGTTCATGAATTGCAACCAACGAATGAAGGCATATGTAAAGGATGTGCATGGGAAAATGTTAAAGAAATCATTCCCCAGCGTGAAAATAGATCAAAGGAAATCTTGAACTTGATTCATTCTCTAGGAGGCTCTCTATTAAGTAGCCCATTTTACTTTTTATTTTTGTTTAGTGTTCTCCCATTCTTGTGGAAGCTGCATCAAAGGCCCTCTTAAGTATAACAAATTGGAAAAGGAAATTGCAACTTCATTGGGCTGGAAAGAAATTTGAAAATTCCTCATCTTTTTCCAAAATCCATTTAAAAATTAAGCACTTAGAAATGTTTGGAGTCTCTATCAAAAACAAAATGGGTGATCGCATCCCAAAAATTACCGATTAAACAACGATAAAAAACGTCTCCTGAACATTTTACAATGGCCAAATTTATCCATCAGTTATGTAGCTCGAACATATGAGAAAAAGAGAAAATATCACTCTTCTGCGAATTAAGCGGTTCAAATAAGTTGGGTTTTCCCTAGGCAAGCTTAAAAATCCACGAGACTATTTCTAATGGGCGAAACTGCCCTGAATTTTAAATGAAATTTTAACCTCAAAATAAAATGCATACCCTACCCATCGTGAATTCAAGGAATTAGCCAATTAAGGAAACAGCCCAGGCGATTTTGGACAATAAATGGTAAAAAGAGAGAGTAAAATATTGTTACCACAAATCTTAATTGGCGCATCGAGCTCCAACAAGTTGGGCTAGCCCGTAAAAATATCTTTGGATGTAATACAAATCTGGCGTATCTATGCCTCGGAGAGATGAACCTGCTTGCCAGGCCTTGAACCTCTGACCTCCAACAACCAGATTATTATATCGTCTAAGACGACAGATTCCATGAAATCCCCCCCTGCCCTTTCCTGTTCCAAACCTACCTAGATGTATCCACACCTTGCCCCAGACCAAAGACTGGCAGAGATGGGTATTTCTCAGGCAGCCAACTTTACATTCCTACTGCTACAAATGTAACCACCCTTCCCCCACCTCCTCCTCCACGGGGCTGCCGGTCGAGAAATAGCCAAGCCCGGTGAGAAGTTGGGTTGATCAACTAACCCTCGATTGGATGAGAGTGTCAGAGGGAATTAACCCCTACTTGAAGTTTAAACAATCATGAGTTTATGAAATCGAGATTTCTGGTGGGAGGCGAAGAAAATTTGGAATGGAGGAGGAAATGTGTAGATTTCCATTCAATTTTTGTAGCGTCACCTTCAACTTTTGTTGATTTTGAAGTTTGATGTCAATCAGCCTTTTCTTCATAAGTTTCTTTGGGCTTTGGTTTCTCAAGATGTTGGCAACTCTTTGACTTTGGCTTGGATGTAATCTTCATCTTGCTAAAATAAAATTACAATTTTTTCCAATGAAAAAGGTGGACTTGCATGTGTGCATATAGCATCTAGTCAACCACTACATTTTGCGTGATGTTTTTCTTCATTGAATGATATTTATATCCACCATTATGAGTTTGCTAGCCCACCTTTGTGGATTTATATTCACGTAATCCTCAATCCACCTAGAAAGGGGCATGCTTACATTTACTTTGTTTCTTCAAATCATTTGGCGTTTGCATAGGTTCTAAAAAAGTGGGGAGCAAAAATGAAATTTTATATTCAATTTTAATGTTTTTGTCCAATTGGAACAATTGTGCCAATATGGGGTTGGGAGTCCACTAATTTGTTGACAAACTCAACCTTTTTTTACTACTCTTTTTTGTTTTCAGTCGATCTACTATTCCTCCTTAATCTACTCATTTTTTTTTAACTTTGAGGTTAGGTCATCCTAGAATGGACCAAAACCCCTTGGGCAACATTCCACTCAATTAAGTGGAACTATAACTCCAAACAAATCTCCCCTAAATTTGAGTTTGCATATGTTTGGCTTCATTGAATGATATTTATATTCACCATTATGAGTTTTCTAGCCCACTTTTATAGATTCATATGCATGTAATCTTCAATCTACCTAGAAAGGAGTATACTTACATTTACCTTGTTCTTCAAATCATTTGGGGTTTGCATAGGTTCTAAAAATTTGAGAACAACACACTACTAAAATTTTTATGTTCAAATTTTAATGTTTTGTTCAAAAGATTTGAACAATTGTACAATATGGGGTTGAGAGTCCATTAATTCGTGGACAAACTCAACCTTTCTCACTACTCTTTTTCTTTTTTTTCTTGATCAATCAATTGTTCCTCCTTAATCTGTTCATTTTAATTTTTTTTACGTTTTAGGTCATCCTAGAATGGGCCAAAACCTCTAGGGAAAAGTTGCACTCAATTGAGGTTGAACTATGATTCCAGGCAAAGTTTCGCTAAATTAGAGACAAAATTTTCATTAGAAAAGGGGTGGGTTTGTCCATGGATTAAGATACTCATATGGGGTCTTATTATGCATGTTGTTGCATCCTACCACCTATCATTTGGTTGACTCTTGTGTATTGTATATATATATATATATATATATATAAACCCTCATGAAAATTCTCGAGTACTTCCCCATGATCCATGGATGGTAAAGAAGGTAAACTGTCGACCTTGATTATGGAGGCGCGACCGGTGAGGACATGATTGAGACCCAAAAAATCTCAACAATATCATTGGACAGGGACTTGACCCTGAGACCACTTGCATATATATGATTCTAGGCAAAGTTCCGCTAAATTTGAGACAAAATTTTCTTTCATTAAAAAAAAGGAGATTGGGTTTGTCCATGGATTAAGATACTCATATTGGATCCTAATATATATTGGTGGTGTGATGGTCACATTGGTAAAGGAATGCATGAACCATAATCCTAATACTACATCATATCATGTGTATGTTAATGGATAGACAAAGCATTTAAAAAAATTCTAGAACATGGATTGACCAGATGAGAACTTGGTCAATAGTGATGATTGGGATGAAATAATCCTACTAGTTCTATGGGCCCACATAACTACATTTAAAACATTGACCAAGTACAAGTAATTCAACTTGGTATATGGCTTTGAACCTATGGTGAAACTAGAATATTTGATCCCAAACCTACATGTATCCATAACTATGTATATGTTCATCGCACAAGAGTTAGAGGATAAATTGGATATGTTGGTACAACTAAGAGCGATGCTTACGGTGGGGTACCATCAAATGTTACAGAAGAGGTGCCAAAATGCATGGCATGGTAGGGATATCAAAAGTTTGAATGGGGGATCTAGTGTTGATGTATGACAATAATTTTTTGAAAACACTAGCAAGTTAAGGATGCATTGGTAGGGACCTTATAGAATTGTGTAGATGACTAGTGAGTGTGTAGTCAAATTAATGTAGTTAGATGGCCAACTAAAAAGAGATGGGTGAATGGTGCATTTCTAAATCCCTATGTGACCCCAAACCCAAAAAATCACCCTAAACACTTATGGAGAGAATTAGTGCGTACCATGTAAGTTCTAATTTCAATATCTTACTTTCCATTTTATGTTTAGAAGTCAACTTTAAATCCAATTTTCAATTGATTTATTTTTTTTGTTTACGTGTCTTTGTAGGACTAGGAATAAAAAATGAAAATAGATCCATAGTTACACAAGATAAAATTACTCCACTAGACAAAATATCTATAGTTGGGGTGTTGGTGGGAGATTGCGATCTATGGAAGGGATGGAATGGGTGCCATGAGAACCAATGAATCTATGAAGCTAATGAACTATAGAGAAAGGGGTGTAAATGCATTAATGGTGACAATATTCAACTCATATGTCAACTGAAATCTCCCTTAGTATTTATATAAAAAACTATATTAAGGGAGATTTCAGTTGATATGTGAGTTGAATATTGTCACCATTAATGCAACTATGGTAGGTGGGAACTAGAGCCTACTTTTAATGATTTTAATGTTTCCCAGACCATACCCAAACTAGGCATGCCATAGTTATGTTTAGAAATTTATTGTAAAAATAAATGTTTTGTATTGAATTGATGACTAGATTTAGGTAGGATTTGTCAAAGGTTTAAATAAGATAGTGTGGGATATGATAGAGATCAATAGCTAAGATGACACATACAAAAAAATGGTGCCATGAACCTAAAATGGTTAGGAAGGGAAATAACAGATAATATGAATAGCCCAAAGGGGTTGGATCCAATGGTGGAAGCGAGGAGTTTTTCACCGTTGGGCAGGTTCAATTCTCGTGAGGCTTTACACGGAGCCATGGGGACACCTTGAGGTAGTGGTGAGCCTGTGGTTGCACCCTGAGATACTATATTAAATGGTATCGTGACCATGCACACATAAGTGGATCAAAGCCCACCCCATGTCCTTCAACTTTTAGTCCCCAAGGTGTAGGACATTGTGCTCTTAAGACACTCCATGATGTTAAAATCACCAGTTAGAAACCTGCGGGGACAAAATCAACCATGTTAAGGTTGAAAAGGTGTAGCTTTCGAGCCAGTGCGATCCCGAGGTGCAGCAACTTAAGATGCCCACGATCATGGTTTCTCAAACCGAGTTAATCATGAGTCACACACAAATTAACAAACAAAAAACAAGATGAAAAATATGAATAAAATAAAGAATAGTGATAAGAATCCACAAAACTTGAACAAGTTCAACCTTTTTGAACACGCGACACCAATGAACATTCATGAATGACAATATTCATAACCCAAATAACTATGGACTATACCCAAACAATAAAAAAGAACCAAAAATACTTTAAAAGACATTCTAATTGTAATAGGATTTAGATAGTATTGATTTGAAACACATAAAATTGTAATAGGATTTAGATAAACACAAGATCACAAATGATGAGTAGTGGTCGATGATGATTCATAGGGTGGGAAGCAATGGTCCTATGGAAAATATGTATTGAGAGTGACCCAGATCAATGGACGAGACAGAAGGGAGTATTCAAGAAAGTTATAGTTATTGACGGTTCTGATTAAGAGAATGAATTAGAAGACAAACCAAAGATGAGATAAGAATCCAAATGAAAATACCATTGGAGAGCCTATGAAAATACATGGTATACAAAGATAAATAAAAGGTACAAAGAACCCATTGTAGAGACATTCTCCCGAGTTATTGTTCATAAAGTTATATAGAATCTTGCTAGGGAAAGGAAAAGAACGAACATGTTCAAAATATTGAAGGCTTCAATATATACAAGGAGATCCATATGGTTTTAGGCATAAGGAAGATTATTTGTCACATCCCAAAATAAAGGAGGCAACCTTCATTGATGGGATCCAAATTAAAGGAAGTGATAAGAAGAAGATGCCAAAAAACAAAGTGAAAATGAAAGGACAAAAGAAAGAAATGCATGAGAGAAAGGGGACAAATTAGGATATGAACAAAGATTAGAAATCAAAGGCAATGAGTAGAAGTTTCTTATCACTAATGAGAAGGATACCTCTTTCCAAAAGATACTTACTTTTCATAAAACAAGGAAAGATGAGCATTGTTTTTTATTCTAGTCGTTTGAACTCTTCTAAAAATTAAGGCGTTGATTATATACCTAGCACTAATAATAAGTATCACTTCATATAAATGGTGATGAAGCATGAAGGAGGTCAGTTTGTAATTGAGGAGGTGTTGGAGTTGTCCCAACACATTCTTCAACTAAAACAACTCAAGGAAGGAGGTCCTTACTCACCCTAGCCTAGTAGAGGTTTAAGAAATTTGAGAAGGTAAAAATCAACAATCATTGGGCCTTGGGTGGGAGATGCCTCTCACAAGGTGGTAAAAATTTATTTTTATTTCGCTCAACATTTTGTGGCTTTGGATCTGCCACCGAGAAAAACCCTTAAGAGGGTAGGGGAGAAGTATAAACCTAATACTATTTTTTCCACATAAAACTATGTTAGGAGGAGGGAAACCAAGAGTATTTTAAAGTCTTTATTTATATTAATATTATGGTAGATCACGAGAATTATTTACATATATTTTATATTGATCGGTCAGTTGCGCTATAATATTATGTTATATTATATTACCTTGCATATATTTTACAGCGTTGCTACTATGATCCCTTGGGACTGGCCATAACATTCACATTCACATTACATCTCTCTTTTTTGTGTTTGCTATTAAGTGTAGATTACATAAACCCTAAACCTAGCAAGCCCAACCCTAAGCCTTACACAAACCCTTAATCCCTCAACCTTAGTTAATCACTAATCTCTTAACACAAAATCCTAAATTCCCTAACCCCTTAGCCATCAACCCTTAAACACTTAAACCCTAATCCTAATCCATGTCTATTTTAAAGGTGGAAGATATTGCTAATGATGAAGAGTGCCCAATGAAGGATCTTCCTTTGTCTAGAAAGATGGTCATCAGAAGAAGTCTCAGACAAAGATAATGGCTGCAACATATACCTTATGCTTTTCATTGCAAACCCTATCTTTTCTCAAGACATGGTGTGTGATGTTGATCTTGAATTGAATAATGGCATGATACTTTTCCTCTACCATCTTGTCTTGATGATATCTCATGTGAGATGCAAGATTCCCTCTGTTAAAATATCACTGGAGAATCCTCTTTACTGCACTATTGGCACTTCAGTTTACTAGTTACTTCTTCTTCAAAAGTAAGAAGCGTCGTTATTAGCACTCCAGTTTACTCGTTACTTCTTCTTCAAGAAGTAAGAAGCGTCGTTATTATAGCAAACTTGTCACAACATCCGTCAAATGCAACATATTTATAGATTTTGTAACGTCGCAATTCCGACGTAAAAAAGTCCTAAGTGACCATTGGTATTTTGACTTGGTGAACATATTAAGGTGACTGTTGGAGGGGAAAACCTAGTTTCCAAAATGTCACAATTGTGACATACCTTTTCACAAACGTGGCAAGAGAGACGTTCCATGTGGAAAACGTGGCAAGAGAGACGTTCCAGTGGAAAACGTGGCAAGAGAGACGTTAACGTGGCAAGACCGACGTTAACGTGGCAAGAGAGACATACATCTTCACAAACGTGGCAAGAGAGACGTTCCAGTGGAAAACATGGCAAGAGTGACGTTAACGTGGCAAGACCGACATTAACGTGGCAAGAGAGACGTCAACGTGGCAAGAGCGACGTTATCGGGCAACATGAATTTTTTTTTATTATAAATTTCCTCTATTTTGCGACAATATGGACAATTTTGTCCATAACGCCACAAATAAAACATCGGAATTTTTACAATATGTAGTAGTGCTTTCACATCCGAAGCCCGTTTTTCAGTGCTGGTTTTTTCGAAACAACCTAATTTTTCGAGAACTTTCCATCTAGACCACTAGTTTCATATTTTAAATCCATATTCTTTTCATATTTAATATGTCTTCTCCCAGTGATATTTTTCTTACCAACACCAACTACTTCCAATGAAAATCTCATGTGAAGTATTTATTAATAAGTAAAGGATTGTACCAGAATACCTTGGGAAAAGAACAACAACCCATTGATGATGACAAGTATGCCAAGTGGATTAATACGAATGATGAATCCCATGGACTAATCAAAATGTCCATGTCTCATGATTTAAGGTTTCACCTTCAAAAAATTGAGAGCCCAGATAAAGCTTGGGAAAATCTTGAAGTTGTGTTTGGTAAACAAAATATTATTTGACCTCATTGTTTGGAAAATCGGTTAATAAATTTAAGTCCAAATAATTTTCCTTGCACTGAAGATTACTTATCTAATTTCAAAACACTGTAATACCCCTATTCCCCCCAACTTGTAATTAATCATTAATTATGATCACCATGCTATGGCATGTGAACAATGTAAATGTATTATTGTTTAGATTGCCAATAACTAACTATGGGGGTGAAGCCTTGAATTAATGGCCATGATATCACTATAGGAAAGAGTGAGGAAACTATAGAGAGGATTCATTGTGTCAAAATGACCCAAATTCTCTTTGTTGAAATAATAAGTCTCATCCCGATCCCAAGGAAAAATCAATTAATGAGAAAAGGACCAGTGGTTGAACAATCAACTACCCCAATGAATGGAAGCATGGAGGGTCTAGATGAGGAGACAAAAAAACTGTCAGCCCGAAGTACCACAAAGTACAGTTTCCTGCAGGCCTAGATTGACTCGAGTTCCTTCTGACATAAGGAAGAGGACATGTCTAGAACCTTCCCAGGGAGGAAAAAGGTGTACAAGAATACACACGAAAGAAGACAATAAAAAGACCATGCCCACAGGGGGGTGTGCGACATGGATATGCAGAGAGAAAAGAGGAGAATGTGAAAGGCTCTAGGGTTCTGAAGAAGAACTGAAGGATTTAGTTATTTTGGTTAAAAAGGAGAGAACAAGAGAAAGGATCTTTGATAATTTGCAGAAAACATGACCCGAGAAGAAGGTCGCGATCTTGATGATGAGGGAGCATCTGATAAAACTCGTAGAGGCCGTTACAGAGAAAGAACCTCTGAGAAACTACAAAAGTTCCCTAGTGATATCATGGCTCATCACGGGGGTGGCCAGAGCGCTAAGAATGAATTCCTCTGAGCCTATGGTTGGGTGGAAAGGCGAACACCCACAATCAGTTGGTCAATGATCGATTGTAATAAATAAGTATTTCATATACCATGTGTACTAGAATTGAAATGAGTGGTTGGATGACTATGTCTATGACTAAAATTTTCATTGCATGATTAATATTAGTAATGCTTATTGTTCTTCCGTGAACCCTTGCATTTGAATGGTTTCTGTTTGCCTTTGCTTAGAAACAAGAGAACTATTAGACACAGGTCTTAAAATGAAATTAGGATTATGGTTTATGTTCTGGTTGGAAAATCCTTGAGGGAATTTCCCCAAGGATTGATTTTGTAATGTAAGAGTCAGGGTAGACTTCACTACAATGCTTTAGTCCCGTTGATCCCTAAAAAATATCTTCCCCTATTTTAGAACTTAAGTTCTGTGAATGGAAGGCGCTTCTTTCAAACCAGTCGTCTAAGAGACCATGGGCTCATGCCCACGACCTTAACCAAATCTTGGCTAAAATTTATGAGTGTAGCCTCTGGAGCTTGAAAAATTTCCATAGGACCAGGTCCCTGGAACCCTTCGCTACACTAAAAAAGAAGCTAAGTTATTCAGGAATCCGGGAGTTTCGAACTCCAGGAGTCTGAAACTCAGGGGTGAATGAACATTACAACATCCAAATACGTCGAAGGTGACATGTCAGACCAGTAACTTGACGATTGACTGAAATTTGGTGGTCATTTAACCATTATCGTGGGATTCATTTCCTTGTTAAACCCGATCCACTTCTTGATTGCAAAGTAACGCGAGAAGTAGATCTGAGTCTATTCAGGATCTCCCTTGACCATTAAATCTATCTCGTGGTCATTCAACGTTGACCTACTCCGACAGAGAAAAAGGTGTTAAACAGTCAGAACCTATGAATGCCAAACTCGCAAAGTAACGTGGACCGTGGATCTAAGGATTCTTTGGGACCCTTCTCGACCATTAGATCGAGCCTAGTGAAAGGATAGCGTAAAGTACTCCGGTGAAATCCTACTCTAGGAGGTTTGACATGTTGGTGAATGAGAATATCTCTAGAGTGCCTAAGGTCAGAGTGACGTGGCATGTTGATGTCACCTAGGGTGACGTGGACCCATAGTAGGTGGGCCACATGTCACCCTGATTTGTGACTTTCACAGACCTTATGTGTCAAATAGACCTTGACATGTGTCACTAATTGATTGGGCCACATGTCACCCTTGTCTTCTGCCAAATGTCTTCCATTGGATCAAACAAAGGAAGATTATGGGTAATCCGATCATTATTCGGATCTCCAGCTAATCCCCACTTCGAGCGATTCAGGATGCAAGGCATGGATTTTCCCCGAAGCGCCAAAGGCCTGAGTGACGTCAGCAGACGACATGGACAAAGTACACGGTGGAGTTTGACCATGTGACAGAGCCACCGCATGTCAGCACGTGGCTAAGCCACGTGTACTACTGATTTATCGTATACCGTATAGAGTTGGAGAGATGGGTACCATGTGTCAACATAAAATCATCACCATGTATCTTCTAGGTGGAAGATGGTAGTAGGGACACTCGTGAAAAATTCCACGTACGCAAGAGGGACTTACTCTGGTAGTTTGGGACTTTGGAACTCCGAGTGTTTGGAGTTCTAAGACACAAGCTCCAAAAAGGGCTAAATCCATGTGGTAGGACTCTAGGGTTTGGAACTCCATAGGATTTGAAAATAGAGAAAAGTGGTTAAAGTGCCGAAGCGCCAAAGTTCCCCCTGTTGTAGTGTCGAGCTTCGATAGGATGGGCCCGTGTGTGTCATGGTGATGTGGTGTGTCTGGATAGTTCCACGTTGCATCGTGGGATTGGACACAAATTAGGTGTGGGACCCCACCCCTTTAGTTAATTCCAAGCGATTGGTTAAGTGCAAATAAATATTAATTGTTAGATCCAAAGGTGGACAGAGCTCCACCTTAGATTCTAGAGTAGTGATAGGCTTCGGGACTTCGAGTCTATGGGAAGCTTCAACGTTGTAAAAATGAGCATGGAAAGGATGAAGTCCAGAGGACATGGTTTTGAATCCGGTCGCATGGTAAGGTAAAAAGTGAAAAATAAGAAGCACTGAGGTTCTGGTAGTAGATAAGCCCATGAAAAATCGAAATAGATTTTCCCCTGTAAACCCTTCTTCCATGACCATGTCAATTCAAAAGGATGTCGATCGGGGCCGCGACAGTGCCATGTTGGATGGTACAAGGGAAGTGAATCCACATGGTGAAGGGGGTGGCCACTGGCCAATGACAACCCAAAAACTTCATAAGGCGTTAATTATCGAACCAGAACTCAGTTTTGGATGAGCTTCTATTCGTTGGAAAGATCTTGGAGAGTAGGAGGAAATGGTGCATCTCTTCAAGGAACTTAGGGAAGCTATAGTAAAAGTGAACTTATTATGCCCCATCCCTTAAAAAGGTACTTAGGGGTCGGGTGCATTACAAACACTTAGACTTTTGTGTATAAAATGTGAACTAGATCTGAAGGAAGATCGATGTATATATATTTTGTTCTTTCCAAGCTTCGTAGTGTATATTTTGTTTTTGTATATACCTTTTATGCCACTAGAGAAGATCTAGGGAGTGCTTATAAAGAACCCTCTCTCGAGGCCTTTTGTGATTCTCTAATTCAAGATAAAGATAGGCTTGTGAAACTTGGATTGATTAGCACTGTAGGTACATCCAACAAAGCTTTAGTGGTCCAATAGAAAGATAAATCCAAGAATCCCAAGAAGCAACATCCTCGCCAACAACAATAAAAACTAGGGTCCCAAACCCTCTCCCCCATCTTATGCTCCTAATGGTGACAAAGGAGAAAAATTCAAAAGTAAGAAGACTGCCAAACATTACAACTTTTGTGGGAAATATGTTCATGTGGAGTCTAAATGTTTTAAAAATATGGAAGCCTTAGAAGAAACAATGAAGAAGCACAACATCAATATTGATTCTTCTTCTTCTTCTTCTTCTTCTCATGGAAATGCACTTTCTGCTTCAGGTTTCTCCTTTAATGCAACTTCTACTTCTTCTTCTAATGAGTGAGTTATTGATTTTGGAGCATCTTATGATAAGGCTAAGGATAGATCCATATTTTATGATCTAAATGAATGTAGCTCCAAGAAAATATTTGTTGGTGATGATAGATATATTAGTGTTGTAGGGCCTAGAACAATTCAGGTAGATAATGGTCATTTCAATGATGTATTGTGTATTCCAAGTCTTTTATGCAACCTTCTATCAGTGTATCAAATCACTCATTCAGGTGAAGGTAAAAGTGTAGAGTTTTCACCTCACTAAGTTGTAATCAAGGATTTAAAATATCCTAAGCATGTCCTAACAACTGTGATTTTTGATGATATTACTAGGTTGTACAAGTTTGAAAACTTTTGGGTCATCATCTTTTCCATTAGTTTTTGTTGCTCATACCGATGACTTGAGAAAAATTTGGCTCGATTGTTTTGGTCATCTAAACTATTTCTCATTGTAGAAACTATGTAATTAACACATGGTGATTGGTCTTCCTCTCGTTTCTTGCAGAGATGGTGTTTGTGCCAGTTGTGTTCTCGGTAAACATCATCGGGAAAATTTTGACAAACGTGCCTCTTGGCACACCTCGACTTCTTTGTGGCTTGTTCACAGTGACATGCGTGGTAAAATTTCATCTCCTTCTTTTTCTGGGTGAAATTATATGTTAACTTTCATCGATATCTTTTCCATATGCACTTGGATTTACTTCTTAAAAATTAAGAGCGAATTTTTTGACAAGTTTTTGGCCTACAAGGTCCTTGTAAAAAATAAATATGGACATCAACTTCAAAGGTTAAGAACATATAATGGAAGTGAATATGTGGACAATAATTTTACAAGTTATCGCACTACATAGGGAATCCAAATGCAACACATTGTTCCATATACACCACAACAAGATGGTGTTGATGAGAGAAAGAATCACACTTTAAAAGAAATGACTAATTGTATGATCCAATCTAAAGGATTAAGTCTAAAGTATTGGGTGGAAGCCATGAACTGTAAAAATTACATAGTAAATCACACTCCCACCAAGGCTCTAAAAAATATAACACAGGAAGAAGCATGGAATAAACTTAACCTAGATGTAAGTCACTTTCGTGTATTTGGTAGTGTAGCATGGGCTCACATTCCTGATGAGAAAAGGAAAGCATTGCAACTTAAAAGTGAGAAGTGTATATATTTTTTGGTTATTCTGAAGATTTCAAAGGTTACAAACTTCTTCAACCTCATTGTAATGAAATTATTATTAGAAGAGATGTTAAATTTGATGAAACTCTCTTGGCCTGTGAACCTAATTTGATGTTTGTGCCTTCTTCGACCTACGAACCATATTCATCGTTTGTGCCTTATTCTATTCTTATTCTGGTTTCTTCTTCTTTAGATGATGACAACGAGGATGAAAATCCACCTCCACATGCTCACCGTCCTCCAGATGAGTCCATTGAACCTAAATCTACACCAACACCACCGCTTCCTAGATGTGTTTCTTCAACACAAGAAGTAGTTGGTGATCATTTAGATAAGTGTCAGACACATTCACAGTTCCAACGAGCCTCTTCTCTTTTGGCTCAAGTTTCAGAGACTCGTGATCCAAATACATTTGGAGAAGCTTCACGTCATCCATATTGTGATACAACAATGAATGAAGAGTATCATTCTTTAATGGAAAATGATACTTGGAATATTGTACCTCTTCCGAAAGGAATAAAACTTGTCATATGTAAATGGGTCTATATAATTAAGTATGCATTGGATGGAAGTGTTGGACAACACAAGGCTCAGTTAGTTGCCAAAGGATTTTCCCAAGTTGAAGGAATTGACTATAATGAAACCTTTTCCCCTGTAGCCAAAATTAATTCCATTCGCCTTGTTATTTCCCTTGTTGCCTCACATAAATGAGAGGTCCGTCAGATGGATATCAAATCTGCCTTCTTGCATGGGGATTTGTAAGAATAAATCTATATGGAACAACCTCCTAGCTATTTCCAAAATGACTCTTGCCTTTTTTGTCACCTTAAGAAATCTCTTTATGGTCGTAAGCAAGCTCCCCAAGATTGGTATTCCAAAATATATTACTTTCTTCTTAACCTTAGTTTTTCTAGATGCCATTTTGATCCTAATGTCTATACCAAGAAAGTAGGAAGCCATCTCATAATCCTTGTTCTTTATGTTGATGATATTATCCTCATAGTGACCCTAAACTTTTAAACCATGTGAAAACCAACATTAAGAAGAAATTTGAAATGATCGTCTTATGCTATTTGTGACATTTCCTTGGCTTCCAAGTTTTGCAAACCAAGGAAGAATTTTTTCTCTCCCAGTCTAAGTATGTTTGTGACCTTTTTCGTTGCTTTCACATGGAATACTTTAACCAACCCCTTCTCCCTTCTAGTTTGGATTCAAACTTGTTTCCATTTGTACTTCTCCCAAATTTGATGCCACTTTGTACCGTCAGTTAGTTGGTAACCTCTTATACTTGACTGACACCCATCCTGATCTTTCCTTTGCTACCGGTCTTGTTTCCCAGTATATGCAAACACCCTGTGAAAGACATTAGAAAGAAACTAAGATGATACTTCGGTATGTTTGGGGTACAATTCAATTTGGGATTCATTATAGTTCAGGGGGGACTCCTTTATTGGTTGGTTTCATCGATTCATATTGGACCGACGACTCTAATGATCGAAATTCTATTGCAGGTTATGTTTTCAACCTTGATTCATGACCTGTCACATGGGCCTGTAAGAAACAACATGATATTTCTCTTTCTTCAACATACACATAGTACCGAGCAATGGTTAATGAAATTCAAGAATCCTTGTGGCTTCGACAGATCCTTTCAGAGTTTGGATTCCAGCAGCATCATTTGACCACCCTCTGGTACGGTAATCAGAGTTCCATCAAGCTTGCCAAAGACCTAGTTTATTATCAGTGCAACAAACACATCAAGCTACATATGCACTTCATCATAAAATGCATTCATGATCGAGTTATTGAAGTTCTATTCTTCCCTACAGAAGATCAAGTTGCAGGCATTTTCACAAATTCTCTTACAAAAGTGAAGTTTTCCAAACTTTTCTCTATGTTAGGAGTTCATGAAGTTTTCATTAAGGGGGGATCGACTCTAATTCTAAAGAGAAGAAGCTCATTGGAACTATGAATTTGTATGACGCTGATATGAAGGATCACTAACAAAATCACCAACTACTTCTCGTATTGAACGAACCCATCTATGAACCAGTGGTGCTGGTGCATGTTCAGGTTCAATGAAATCATTTGGAGGAAGGTGAGCAGGTGGCGGTGGATTTTCATTCTCATTGTCATCATCTGAAGAAGAAGATGAAACTTGAATAGGAACAATAGATGGAAGAAATGTCAAATATGGATTGCAGGCCGAAGAAGGAACAAACATTGAATTACGCTAGCAGACCAAGAGAATTTCATCAAATTTAAAATCTCTTCTAATAATAATTTCACTGTGGTTGAAGAAATCCGTAACCTTTGACATTTTTAGAAAAACCAACAAATATACACTTCTGAAATTTAGGTTGTAATTCTTTCCTTTTCTCATCATGAATGTGAGCCCATGCTACACTGCCAAATACATGGAAGTGACTTACATCTGGCTTAAGTTTATTCCATGCTTCTTCTGGTGTTATATTTTTAAGAGCATTTTTGGGAGTGCGATTTACTATGTAATTTGCATAGTTAATGGATTCCGCCCAATTCGTTAGAATTAATCGCTTAGATTGGATCATACAATTAGCCATTTATTTTAAATTGCGGTTCTTTCTTTCAACAACAACATTTTTTTGTGGTGTATATGGAACAATGTGTTGCATTTGGATGCCCTATGTAGTGTAGCGACTTGTAAATTGATTGTTCACATATTCACCTCCATTATATTTTCTTAATCTTTGAAGTTGATGTCCAGGTTGCTTTTATACAAGGGTATTGTAGACCAATAACTTGTCAAAAACTATGCTCTTAAGTTTTGAGAAGTAAACCCAAGTGCATCTAGAAAAGTCATTAATGACAATTAAGTGTTGGACTGCACACAATAAAGATAAAGTGTGAAGTGATTTCATTAATGATATGATACAACATATATACATGATTATGACCATTGGATTCGTATTCCAATGTCCCTTGGACTCCCGAAAACCATTACACGAACTTGAATCTTCACATTCTGTGAAGTTCATAACCATAACAGACCACATTTCCAACATTCCCCCCTTAATTCGAAAAGGTTTATGTGTGTCCAAGGTGGGAGCTAATATATGAAAGTGGACATATGAAATATGGAAGTGTGTGGTTGTTGATGGTTGAATCTGCTCTCTGAATCTAGTGGTTTTGGGATGACCACAAACTAAATGATGATGGTGGTTTAAGGAATACCACAAATTAATCCAGTGGTTTAAGGATGACCACAAACTCTAGAACCCTTCTCTAAGCTCAATGGTTCCTGAAACATTTCCTAAGTTAAATAGAAGCTAAAGATGATGTCTCCTGCTAATTGGAAGTTCTCTTGAATGTTAGTTTAAATATGACAATAAACTGTGATGTATAAGAAGCTTAAAATATTCTACCAAGTGGAGGTTTAAGGAAAACCACAAACCATTGTCTAGCAAAAGTTGAAAGTCTTCTACTATGTGGTGATCTAAGGAAAACCACAAACCAATCATGCTCTATTATCATGCTCTTTTGTTACTACTAGATTAATGAGACTTTGAAACTAGAAGCCCGACTATCAATCATTGATGTTGTTACCCCCTATCAGGTACAAGGTGAGAAGATGCAAATCCTTTCTTTGCAAGATGCATCAATACTCGAGAGTGAATTCATCAGTCTTATTAACATATCTTATTAACTATTGATGACCATCGCCAAGAAGTCAACCACCCATAGTAGTTCTTTACTCTTGAAGATTTCTTGTTGTAAGAACATTTGTTTGAAGGATGATTTTGATTTCCACAATGTTCACAAGGATGAAGATCAAAACACTGATCTTCAACGTGGCCAACTCCCTAACAATGTGGGCATATCAAAATCTTCTCTTGAACCGGAGCAAGTGAATGTGAATCATCTTGAAACAATCTCACACTTTAAAACTGGATCAGTTTGGTGTAATCTAAATTATGAAAGGTGATATCCTTTTCATATATGATACCAGTTCTATGCTTGTTGTGCTTGATTTCTTACCAAGGTTTGATGATTGGCTTGGAAATAGGAAGTTTATCTGCATCTGAACTTGAATCTGGAGCTTTCTCGTTGAGTTTCTCTTGCGCTAACTGTTAGTCTAAATAGGCATAATCATCTTCCTCATCTTCGAATATAGGGTTCTGAACAAGGACGAGTTCAAAATGTTGTCGATGAAATATCCCGAATTCAATAAAACAGAAATTTAGCAGCAAAATCTATAAACATAGAAATAACCAACAAATTTCTTCATTAAATCCATAAACGGTGAAGTACAAATGAGAGATCTGTAGGATCTTCTCCAATATCAGCTAGGCCAGATGGTTTCACTGGCGAAACCGAGT
>SNQJ01S0095106.1:0-26604 GCA_010110895.2 Picea sitchensis
TAAGATTTTACCTAAGTCTAAGTTTGATTTTGGAACTATCTAAAATATTAAAGTGGGGATAAATATAATACTAGGAAAAGGGGTGGTAAGAGATAAAGATTTAATAAAATGCACATGTGTGAACGAATTTGATAAAAAGGAAACTTAAATAGAAATAAATAATAACTTGAGAGTTTGGTGGTACATAGAATAAGATCTAGAGTCAAACTACACTAGTCTAACTAGAAGAAGACTCCTAATTAAACTCTAACTAAGATCTAGTTTGGGAACACTCCTTAAATGAGAATCTGAGGAACGAAGGGACACCTAGGAGTGAAAATAGGAACACATTGAGGTGTGAGGGTTTTTGACCTTTTTGATTAAAATAAAATCGGTAATTACTGGTGTAACTTGGGGAGAATGTGACAAGTGTGTGACTGAGTAATCCAAATTAAAATTAACTAAAAAATTAATTATCTGTGCATAAGGACATGTGTCAAGGGAGAAAAGTCTATAAAAAAAAAATCTGGAGAAAGGAAAAGGATCCGATTTTTCTGAGCATGGTTATTTTGCTAAATGTATATTAAACTATGTTTTACTTGTGAGAGTGGGTTACCAATATTGTAAGAGAGCGGAAGCTCTTCCTTGCGAGGGAGAGCCTTGGAGCTAGATTGTTGGTTTTTCTGTGTGTGGCCCCTTTGCAGCTTGAGGGGATAAGGGGAAATAAGAGTACTCCTAGTGTTGGCTAGGAGGTACCGGTGAAGTCTCTTTGATTAGCAAGCAAAGGAAGGGAAGGAACACAAGATTTGAAGGCATCTTCATTACATAGGTTTCTTTGGTTTATGGTATTTTATAATCTGAATTTTATTACATTACGAGAGTATTGTACAATATATTTTAGAGTCACTGTAGAATCATTGGAAAGTCTAAATATCAAGTATTACGTCTGTTGTCAAATAGATAATTGTTATAGTGCTATATTTAAATCTTAACTGACCATTTCAGACGTTTCCAAAATTCTTTATGAGCGTCCTGATCCTCATTGAATAGTTGAATTCCTACATTCTATATCGCTTATGTTAAGTTTGTATTTTCATCCTTACCTGAATTATGATGATAAGAGTTTTAGTTGAATTTTCATTTAAAACCAAACCAATCACGTGATGGGATCTTTGTCGATTTTTAAATGAAGCCTAAATCAATCCATTCTATGGAATCTTATTGGTTGCATTCTAAATGCGGATTTAGTATTGTGGAAACCTCTATTGTTTTTTTCTTCAATGTTGTTGTACTATGGACTTCTATAGAATTGTTTTAAATATGAAATTATATGAGGATCTTCTGTCAAAATCAGAATAAAACCCAATTTAATAATAACTTGCAGTATCTGTGTATTTTTTTTAAAGTCTCTGGAATTAACTTTAACTCGTTGTGCATTAGCCCTTTTCATAACCAAAGTTATGCATGTGAATTGGAGCCAAAACCTAGTGCTAGTCAAAAGGGCACTAATCGGGGCTCCGGTACTCCAACGTTCCAGAGGTTTCTTAAACTCAACACTCCTTTTATCCTGAATTTCTAACCGACCGAACTTGGTCTTAAGATGAGATAACCGACAGTTGTAGGTTACACTACTCGACCACCTTCCTTTGAGAAATTTTAAACAACTTAATATAACGGTCCTTATTGTTCGCTAGATCTACGGATCTCCTTGACTTCGGAACTTCGAAACTTCAGGGTCTTTGTATTCCTTAAATTTTATCTCTTAACTTAGCCGGAGAGCTGAATCCTAATTAACTCAGAGATGAACGATCCTTTTTACCTTGCTCTGATCTATGACTAGAAGTAACTTTGGAGCTCCAACACTTCGGAGAGCTGTGTTACTCTGGATTCCATTCTCCCAGAGTGACAAATTTATGGAGTGATGTGGCAGCCATGTTGTCACAATCGATGACATGTCACAACAATGAGAGTGACACATGTCACCTGAATTAACACTGATGATGTAATCAAAGTACCCAAAATGAGTGCCATGTGTCATCCAAAATCAGTTGACAGGTGGCAGTTGACACGTCAACTGAGATAGAGTTTGTGAGAATGGGGTTCCAACGCTTTGGTACTTCAGGGCTCTTAGCTTCGAAAGTTTTAGCTGTTGCAATTCTCGTTTCCTTCGAATTCAAAAAGACCGAACCCACAGATCCGATGGTTCTGGTTTTACCGACAACGACGGTTAGGATTAACTTCGGTTTTCAGGAGTTCAAGACTTTTACACCTTAACAACTCCTCCCCACCTCCCGAATGGTCAATTTACTGAATACTCGGATGTACAGACATGTGTACCCAATCATTTGACGATGTTGATTTACTCTGGAATTTTGAGAGTCCCTTAACTTTAACACCATGAATCCTTTTTTTTCCAAATTACCAAACCTCCAAATTAGGAAGGCTCATAGATATAACGACCCAAAATCAATTACCAGATCTATGACTGTACTTCACTTCGGGACTTCAGAGCTTCTGGGTTTCTACACTCCTTGTCAACAAACCCGAAGGGCCTTTTTCCTCCCTTTGTATGACTAAGAGCTATGACCTCGACTCACCTCCTTGAGTGATAATCGACGGTCTAATTCAATGGTCGTGATTAAATCTATCATGAAGATAGATGTCTAGAAAGGATTGTGGAGTGTCGACTAGCATGATGTTTAAACACTTTCCTGATTTCTGCAATAGAAGTTACTCATTGATAGTGAGGTCGATGCCAACCGCCGATCTATTTGTTGGTGAAGATTGACGACCTATGTGGATTGCAGAACCTGAACTAGTGCGATCGTTAACTCAACCCTATGTTTCTACAATGGCTCCCCATCGTTGATCTACCCTTACTAAGATCCGATGGTCAAGAATTAATCGGATGCTGATCCGACGATCCTCCTCTGCAAATCCCAGATATAACGACCACTGTAGCTTTCTCTTTCATATCCAACGGTTAGAAATCACTCAATGATCTATGGTATAGATCACTTCATAGCTTCAAACTTTAGAACTCTCTTAGGGTATTTTATCTCGGATCCAATGAAGAAGCGAATCAAAAAGGTCTTAAGGTTTAACATGTGCACATCTCCTGTCTGATCGAACGGTTGTGACAATTCTGAATCCTCATTTTTAGATTCCGTCCATTAATTCCTTCAAAGGGTTTTCAACTCTTGATTTCCTCTTTAGAACCGTGCCCACGATGTTCTTCTTGATATTGACTTAGAGTTGAACTTCAATGCTCCTTAGCGCATCCCTCCTGAGCTCTGGACTCTAACTGTTAAGGGCGCACTTGTGCTTCCCTTGTGTAAAGTTTACACTATCTCTCTTGAGCTTGTACTTCCAAAAGTTATGACCTCTTCCTGACTTGAGAGGGTCTCTATGCACTTCAGGTGTTGTATCGTCTGAACCTTGGGCTTTCATGGAGCCATCTACTTACTTATGGGATTGACTCTGGAGGTGTTGCACTGTGTTACTAGAAGAGAAGATTCAAGCTTCTTACATAACTTTAACACGTTCTTAGAATAGACCCTCTTTCGGCTACAGGTTCATTTTCTCCAGTATCAGCTAGTTCGTAAAGTGAAAAGAAGGCTTATAGTTTCTACCTTGTGTTGAGATATTTTCTCTGTTGTTCTTTTCCTCTTTTAACTTGTAATATAGATTGGATACCTATCTACTTGGTTGTACCCTGTAGGGTGTCACACGTTGAGGAAAACATAAGTAATTTGAAACTGTCACAAATGATAGATGGATTTTAAGGGAACTCTATTTTACTGTTTAAGGTTATTGCCTTGATTTCACTGAAATTTCTTCCTGTCCTTTAATGACTAAGGTGATGAATTATTGAATAGTATGTACTGATGTTATGATGAAATGATCTGTTACCATATTTTCCATGTTGAAGAAAGGTGGTTAAGAACGTTAATGTTTATGCCATTATTATAGTTCTTTGCATTGCAATAGATAAGAGCATCATAAAAAGAAGATCACTGAGAAATACACATTCACAATAGACACAACATTTATCTTGGGAAACCCTCTAGGGGAAGAAAACCCAACAAAAACTTCCTTATCATAAATATCTTATACAATATTCAAGAGATAACTCAAACCAATACAGATAGTCCTCCCCAAGAGATGCACCACTCTTCTTCTTCTCTATCTGGTAATTGCAGCTTGCCTCATAAGAGAAATGAGCAAGTGAGTTGTGTGTTAGAAGTGAGGCGCTAGCCTCCTATATATAAAAAACTGGCACGTGTGAAATGGCACCACTGGCAGGGCCGACCTCTCACTCTGGGTGGGTAAACCCACCTTTAATTAATTCTGGGTCTTCCATAATAACTATTGGGACGACTTCTTATTCTTCCCTTTATAATTGTCTGATGACCAATCCGCAAAAGGGGATTTGGTCCTTATACAATTACTGACATGATTAATCCACAATGGGTATTAATCCAATAATAATAATAATAATAATAATAATGACACGATTAATCCACAATGGGGATTTAATCCAATAAATAAAATAATAATAAGAATTCTCTTCACAGTTACATTATTTCAACAGAATTTATATTGAATTTGAATGAATTGAAAATATGGGAATTAGACACTTCCTTATTCCTCATAACAGTTGCCAATCTTGAGACCTTAAATGGTCAAGATCAATTGGATAAATCCTAGAATTGAGCATTGATTATGTGTCTTGGATGTCCTACCTTGCAGGATAGGTTGGGTGGGTAGTTTTGTATTTCATCTTATGTGATGTGGTAGAGCCTTCATGCTTAAAGTGATATCTAAATTTGGTTGTGAAATGGAATGGAAGAAGTAATATGTGTACTACTGATGTATGTTACTATAATGTTTCTCTTGATTTGATGATGTTTATGAATGTTTGAAAAAAAAATATCTCTTACTGTTTCTCAAGTACTTATGTGAAGTAACAAAGGGGCTGTTACACATGGTATCCGAGCATGTTCAACCTTGCAACATTGGACCGTTATGCCATCCACTGTGTTAAACTAATTATTGAGTTAGATCGGTAATAAAAATCTGAAAATGTTCTTGGAGGTAATTATGGTTAGAGGACATAGGGGAAGTAGACGACATGGTGTTGGGCGAAGAGGTATGAAACCTCCAATAGTACCCATGCTAGAAGGGTCTAATCCCTAGGGAGAGGAGCAGAACAATGATCCAGAACATGTTGTTGTGGGGGATGTGGTAGGTTTGATGAGATACTTTCATAGGATGTCCGAGGCGTTGATTAACCACCTGGACCGAGATGAGGGTAGATCGTCTGTACCCAATGAGGGTTCACAATGCACTCCATTTGGTAGTGGTAGTGTACACCAAGAACTCAAGAAGGTAAAGTTTCCCAAGTTCATGGGTGCCACAGACGACTTAGCCACCGAGGTATGGTTGGAGAACATGGCAATGTGCTTCACACTTCGTGATTACACCTCCAAAATCAAAGTCCGCATGGAAGTGTTTCAGCTAAAGGGGAGTGCTCTTCTATGGTGGAAGATGCTCCTACCTCAACTAAACATGGCCGTCGAAGATGTTTCATGGGAATTGTTTGAGGAACGGTTCCGGGAGAGGTACTTGTCTGAGGAATTCATTGAGCGTCATCTTAATGAGTTCAATGCCTTACGATAGGGTAGTCGTATGGTGCCAAATTATGAGTCCATATTCATGGAGCTACTTTGGTATGGTCCACATCTGAACACAGAGAATTTAAAGTTCAAAAAGTTTGTGTTTGGCCTTAACTTCATTATTTGTGCAAAGGTACTAATTCTAATGCCTCAGTCATTGTACGATGTAGTTCAGAAGGACCTCATAGCTAAGGAAGAACTGAACAATGGGGGTCAGGGCAGGACTCCTTCTAGATAGAATGGACAAACGACATTAGGAGTGCAATAACATCACACACAAGCTAGACATGCTTCAGGGCATCGAGACATGCCTAGAGGACCTATGTTCATGACACCTCGATGACAGACTCCTTAACAGAGAACTTCTTACAGAGGACCACCAAAGCAACAACATCGTTGTCAACAAAAGTTTGGGCCTATTTAGTAGAATAGACTGGGATCACAGACTGTTATATCAATAAATTCTACTTCGGGAACCAGGAGCACTGGATCGAAGAATGGATGTTGGACATGTGGTGAGACACATTACCAGTGAGACTGTCCAATTGAGAAGGATAGAGCAGCCGAATCATCAAGACCCACTACAATGGGAGATTTGGGCAAGGCCCACATGATACATGTAGTGGTGAACAACTTCCAGGCTGAGCACCAATCCACTGTGCTAGAGACGTCAGGTACAATCTTAGACCAAAATTACAATGTATTGATAGATCTAGGTGCTATAGAGAGATTTATCTCTAGTGCAACACTGAAGAGAATTAAGGGAAAGGTAGTCGAGAAAGACGAGTTCAAATATGTAGAAATGGTATCAGGTGCTAAACATATGGTTGGAGGAAAGGTTACAGACTATAGCCTTAACTTGGGAGACTTTGTGACAAAGGTAGATCTTTATGTCATGATATTAGGATCTTATGACATAGTGATTGGTATGGATTGGTTGGAATCGCATGATGTGATAATTAACTGTAATACGAAACAATTAATCTTGACAAATGATTTGGGACAAAGTAGGGTAATTGTAGGAAGAAACCAGGGAGTGTCCTTGAGGTTTATTTCTTCCCTACAATTGCAGAAGAGTATGCGCAAGGGATGAAAATTATATGCAATCTTAGCGCTGAATGAGAATGGCGAGGATGAAGGAATAGAAAACCTTCCTTTGGTACAAGACCTTACCGACGTATTTCCATAAGAGTTACATAGTTTACTGCCCAAAAGAGAGTTGGAGTTTACAATAGACTTGAAATCGGGAACTGAACCGATAATGAGAACGCTTTACCGGATGTCAACACCTGAATTGCAGTAGTTGAAAATGCAATTGAAGAAGTTGTTGGATTTGGGATTGATACGTCCAAGTGTGTCACCGTGGGGTGCGCCAATGATCTTTGTTAGAAAGTAGGATGGATCGTGGATACTTTGCATTAACTATCGTCTGTTGAACAAAGCTACGATCAAGAATCAGTATCCGTTTCCAAGGATAGATGATTTGTTTGATCAGATGAAGGGATTTTTCGAATATTGAATTGAGATCAAGATATCACCATTTACAGATTAAAGAAGAAGATATCCCTAAGACCACTTTTAAGATGATATTTGGACACTATGAGTTTACTATTTTACCATTCAAATTGACAAACGCCCTGGGGGTATTCACGAGTTTGATGAATGGGGTGTTCCGTGAATACTTGGAAAAGTTTGTTCAAGTTTTTATTGATGACATACTGATTTATTCTTGGATGACGGAAGATCATGATGAACACTTGATATTGGTACTGCAATTCCTAAGAGAAAACAAATTGTATGTGAAGCTATCAAAATGCTCTTTTTACCAATCGAAGATTCATTATTTGGGACGTATCATATCTGGTGAAGGTATCGCTATGGATCCAACGAAAGTGGAGGCCATTATGGAATGGCCAGCGCCAACTAACATACAAGAAGTATTCAATTTTATGGGTCTAGCAGGATATTACCGATGATTTGTCAAAGGATTTTCAAATATAGCAAATCCAATTACGAAATTGCAGAAGAAGAACAAGAAGTTTGTATGGACTGAGAAATGCGCGAAAGCATTTAAAAATATTAAGGATTTGCTGACAACAAAACCAATACTAAAATTCCCCAACATGGACAAGGAATTCTTAGTATGCACAGATGCATCCAAGGAAGGTTTAAGCAGAGTTTTGATGCAAGACAGTCGAGTAATCGCTTACATTTCGAGGAAGTTGAGAAAACATGAAGAGAACTATTCAACGCATGACCTGGAACTTTTGGGAATTGTATATTCCTTGAGAGTTTGGAGACATTATCTAATTGAACAAAAATTTGAATTAAAAACAGATCATTGTGGATTGCAACATATCTTTACACAAAGTGACCTAAACGCGTGAAAAAGGTGTTGGTCAAAATTAATTAGCGAATATGACTTTGAAATTACTTACATTAAAGGAACTGTGAATTGAGTGGCAGATGCACTGAGTCAGAGACCACACATATTTTCAGTATTACCTCTTAAGACAAATCTTCAAGAAAATATTCTAACTCTACAAATTGACAATGACTGGTATAAAGAAGTTAAGAATAATATTGGACAAGATACCATGATGGTATCTAAGTATAAGGTTATTCACTAGATGACGATGGATTGTTAAGATTTAATGGAAGAATTTACATACCACCTAATGACGAACTAAGAAGTCTGATCTTGAATGAAGCACATCGAGCAATATACATGGCTCATCCGGGAATCACGAAGATGAAGGCAGACCTTAAGCCTTGATTCTTCTGGAAGGGAATGAAGGAAACCATAGTTGGATATGTGGCTAGATATCTAGAATGTCAGCAAGTGAAGGTTGACAATAGACATCCAACAAGATTGTTACATCCACATGATATTCTAGAATCGAAATGGGAGGTCATTTCGATGGACTTTATAATTGGATTTCCACTGACAACAAGAATACACAACTTGATTTTTGTTGTAGTTGACACTCTGACAAAGAGTTCACACTTTATTCTTATGCATACGACGTATCAGTCTCCAGACATAGCTAGAGTATTTACTAATGATATTGTCAGATTGCATGGAGTACCAAGAAAGTTCATATCCGATCGAGGATCGATGTTTATAGGACGGTTTTGGACTAGTTTCCAAGATGCTTTGGGAACACAATTAAACTTTAGCACAACTTATCACCCAGATACAGACATGAAAACAAAAATAAAAAACTAGATTTTGGAGGATATGTTATGTATGTATGTAATGGACCAACATAAACATTGGGAATAATTTTTACCACTAATAGAGTTTGCATACAATAAAAATTATCAAAGTAAGATTAAGATGACACCATTTGAGTTTATTTATGGGAAAACGTGTCAAATGTCGTTGAGTTGGGATCGACTCGAGGAAAAGATTCTAGTAAGACCAAAAGTGATACGAGAAATGGAAGAATAGATGAAATCAATAAGACATAGAATTAAAGAAGCGCAAGATCGACAAAAACATTATGTTGATGCGCATCGTGTTGACCACAGTTATGAAATTGGAGACAGAGTCTTCTTGCGGGTAAAACCGCATAAGAGTTAAATCAAGTTTGGAAAGGGTGCTAAAATCTCTCCTAGATTTGTGGGACCTTTCAAAGTTGTGGAAAAGAAGGGACCATGGCTTATTGACTAGCCTTTCTTGATTCTTTGAGGCTTATGCACGATGTATTTCATTTATCTGTTTTGAGACATTATATTAGTGATCCTTTGCATGTTATTGACATGAGTTCCTTCCAGGTGTCAAACGAGGATGCTACGATGCTGAACATGTCAGTATCCACATTTTGGACCATTTCATTCGACAATTACGACGTTGAACAACCGATCAGGTCAAGGTCCAGTGAGACAATTATAGTCCACACTCGGCTACTTGGGAGGACACATATGAGATGCGTAAACAATTTCCTTACTTGTTTTGATAGATTTAGACATATAGATCTATGCCAAATACATTTATTACTTTCTTTTTATATTATACTGTACAAACTTTGGGATGAAGTTTAAAATAAGAGGGGGTGTATGTAACATCCTGCTTTACTGAGCACACTATTATTGACTTATTTCTTGAGGACACTTACTTGCAAGTGATCTGTGTATGGAACATTATGATTTCATTTAGATTATGGGTTATATATGATGATGTTGAGGGTTATGGATTATTGATTATATTGATGTATATATATTGACATATGCTTTTGACGAGTCGTCTTGAGTGTGCAGGAAACATGATAGGTTAAGGATGTTGATGGAATCGATGGATTCCCTTGGAATCTGGATTGAGTCAAAGATGGATTTTAATTATTGGGTATTTAATTTCATGCACAAATGATGTATGATTGATTATAGTATGATTTATTATAGTATGATTCATGCATATGAAATTACTGACAGTGTTTTGTCAGTTGATGTAGACTTGATGATGCTTGCTAATCCGACTCACATAAGGAGTAGAGGGTCCATGCACAGAAAACCAAACATTGAGGGAGAGGTGTGGAAGAGTCCCTGTCACAGCCTACTAGCACTCCCACCATGGTCTGAACTGTAGGTTAATGATTACCTAGTTCGAGATGTCCACGATGTCATGAGGAAAGACTAAGAGAGTCACTCATGAAGATTTATAAGGGGTGCACAATAAGGAGGAGTCCTTATTCCTTAGAAGACCTTAGTCTCTCACAAGGTCGACCGAGTGGAGTGTTGACTCCAAGGGGTTGGATGACTTCCAAAACAAGCCTAAGGTGAGTGACACCCTTGGAGCATGGAGTTTCATCTTGAAGGGAACCTCACATGTTTAAACTTGAGTCAATAAATCTAGATGGCCTAGGAAAACATCGAATTATATAGACCTTGTTGGATTAACTAATTAATTAAATGATAGATTATTAGTTGAGAAGCCTAACAAGAGACAAATCTTAAGTCTAATATTTGGTCTAAGTCTAAGTTTGATTTGGGAAATATCTAAAATATTAAAGTGGGGATAAGTATAATACTAGGAAAAGGGGTGGTAAGAGATAAAGATTTAATAAAATGCACATGTGTGCATGGAGTTTCAACTTGAAGGGAACCTCACATGTTTAAACTTGAGTCAATAAATCTAGATGGCCTAGGAAAACATCGAATTATATAGACCTTGTTGGATTAACTAATTAATTAAATGATAGATTATTAGTTGAGAAGCCTAACAAGAGACAAATCTTAAGTCTAATATTTGGTCTAAGTCTAAGATTGATTTGGGAAATATCTAAAATATCAAAGTGGGGACAAATATAATACTAGGAAAAGGGGTGGTAAGAGATAAAGATTTAATAAAATGCACATGTGTGCATGGATTTGATAAAAAGGAAATTTAAATAGAAATAAATAATAACTTGAAAGTTGGGTGGTACATAGAATAGGATCTAGAGTCAAACTACACTAGTCTAACTAGAAGAATACTCCTCATTAAACTCTAACTAATATCTAGTTGGGGAACACTCCTTAAATGAGAATCTGGGGAATAAAGGGACACCTAGGAGTGAAAATAGGAACACATTGAGGTGTGAGGGTTTTTGACCCTTTTAATTAAAATAAAATTGGTAATTACTGGTGTAACTTGGGGAGAATGTGACAAGTGTGTGAGTGAGTAATACAAATTAAAATTAACTAAAAAGTTAATTATCTGTGCATAAGGACATGTTTCAAGGGAGAAAAGTCTATAAAAACAAATTCTGGAGAAAGGAAAAGGGTCTGATTTTTCTGAGCATGGTTATGCTGCCAAATTTATATTAGGTTGTGTTTTACTTGTGAGAGTGGGGTTACCAGACTTGTAAGAGAGTGGAATCTCTTCCTTGCGAGGGAAATCCTTGGAGCTAGATTGTTGATTTTTCTGTGTGTAGCCCCTTTGCGGCTCGGGGGGCTAAGGGGGAAGAAGAGTACCCCTAGCGTTGGTTGGGAGGTACTGATGAAGTATCTGTGATTAGCATGCAAAGGAAGGGAAGGAACACAAGATTTGAAGGCATCTTCATTACACAATTTTCTTTGGTTTCTGGTATTTTATAATCTGAATTTTATTGCATTACGAATGTATTGTATAGTAGATTTTAGAGTCACTGTAGAATCATTGGAAAGTCCGAATGTCAAGTATTACGTCTGTTGTCAAACGAATAATTGTTACAATGTTATATTTAAATCTTCACTGAATGTTTTGGACGTTTCTAGAATTCTTTATGAGCGACCTGATCCTCATTGAATTGTTAAATTCCTACATTATATATCGCTTATGTTAAGTCTATATTTTCATCCTTACCTGAATTATGATGATCAGATTTTTAGTTGAATTTTCATTTAAAACCAAACCAATCATGTGATGGGATTTCTGTCGATTTTTAAATGAAACTTAAATCAATCCATTCCATGGAATCTTATTGGTTGCACTCTAAATGCAGATTTAATATCATAGAAACCTCTATTGTTTTTGTCTTCAATGTTGTTGTAATATGGACTTCTGGTGAATTGTTTTAAATCCAAAATTATATGAGTATCTTTTTTCGAAATCAGAATAAAACCCAATTTGATAATAACTTGCATTATCTGTATATTTTTGTTAAAGTATATGGAATTTATTTCAACTCGTTGTGCGTTAGCCCTTTTCCTAACCAAAGTTATGCATGTGACTTGGAGCCAAAGCCCTGTTGTCAAAAAGAGAATTAGGCTGTGTATAAACTTAAGAATGAATGAAAACTGAAACCATCTCATGAAATCAAAGAGAAAACCTTAGTCTTTCTTTCTCCTTCTATTCTCCTCTTGTTTCTTTTTCTCATTCAACTTTTATTCTTTCCAAATAAGTTGAAGTAGTTCAACTACTTTCTTTAGTTAAGTTAGTTTGACTTAAATAATTAGTTTAGGAGAAATAAATAATAATAATATAGTTAAGGGTTTTTAATTAATAATAACTAGGTAGGTGGGACCCCTTTTGACTCCCATCATTTATTTTTTCAAATCATAAAATATAACACAAAAGGATAATCATTTTAACACATGCCACCCTTGTAGCTCCCATAAATATCTTCCAAACTCGATATTTAATATAAGAAATAATTTGTATCATACCCCAAAAATATATAAATATTCACATCATCCACATTATCCACAAAATACCAAAAAAGAGCTTACTATCCAAAAATACTGAAAACCAGTAGCACTGTCCTAATCAACTCAAAATAAAAATAAAAAATCTAAAAACCATACTTGCCACTCTGGGAGGCAATTTTTATTTTTTCACTGCTGTCTCCCTTTGATTTCCCAGAAGAAGCCCGTGGTGGGTTAGACCCTTGAGGTTGTATCTCACTGATTACATGGGAACAATCATCCTTCAAATGCATGTGGGAAGACACAGATTTTGAGGAATCATCAGAGGGGGAAGAAGGAGAAACAACTAAAGATTGAACAAGTGAATCAACACGGGCAATATGGACATTGGTATTGACAGGTGGTGGGAGAGGCAATGACATATTGGGCCAACCACGATGGTGAGAGACATCTGAGTTGATGACCTCTTGCCATCCATCATTTACGGGGACTTCCAGCTGCAAATACACATGAGGAGGAACGAGAATGTTAGGGATGTTTTGAGGAGGATGGAAAGGAGGTCTTTCTAGTTGAGGGTGCACTATTCCACAACCAATCCAATTAAAGAACCCATCTTGGAACAACTGGTTCAATTCTTGGGGATCAACATCAAAGTTGATGGAAAATCTAGGCCTTCTAGGACCTCGGTTCCAATTTCCCATGCCTCTGTTATTTCTTCCATTGCTTCCCCTATTGAAAAAAATCATCCTGTAGGAGCAGTTCGTTAGTAATGAATCTCTTAATAAACCATACATGACACTCTTCTTACATGAATAAAAAATTGGCTCAAAAATTGACACAAGATACATGCAAATCCATCCATAACAAACCATTTATTAATTTCCAAGTGAATAGGGGGTGATAGGGTTCATGGGACATATGGAGGGGGTGTAATTAGTGAAAAGTGGTATAATGATAGGGGATTAATACACGAATATTATTCAACAATCAATCAAACAATTTACTATGTAATAAAATATCAAAATATCAGTCACCAACCACTGCCATGTTATCCCTTTGTCCCTTTTACATAGACTTTTCCTTTTTATTTTTATTTCATAGAACATGGATGCAATAAGTGAACCAAATAACATTCAATACTTCGAACCCATGCTTCAAATAAATAAGTGTGTACAAACTTCTTCCAGAATTTCCAAACAAGGAACGCAACAAAATTGTGACTAAGTAACCAAGCATACACAATGCTCCCATCAACCATCGACCAGAGTAAAATGATATCAAGGTAATATTTAGGGTTTAATACATCAAGTGGAAGGTATGAATATGTGGTTCAACTAGAGGGTTTGGTACTCGAATAACGCAGACAACTCATGCCCTATCACGATTTACCACATAACAATAATATGTAACAATGCTCTTGACTGTAAGGATTTCCAAAAAAGTAGACATCCAATTCCAACATGAAACAAAATGAAGCAAATCCCTTTAATCAACACTGTAAAATGAGAATCCAAACACAAACCTGTGTCTGACCAAAAAGAATGCATAATGCCTCCATTAACTTCTGGGTGACGTTAAATTCAGATTCTGCAATGGTTTTCAGGCAACGGTGAGGACATAAGCAAGCAACTAACAACTCGAGGTTTTTCCAAGACAAGGCACATATTATTCTAGCCTTTCATCAGTTCTCATTAAAAACCACAAGGTTGAAAAAACGTGTGTACATTAGCCACATAGACGAACATGGAATGGGAACACTTAATCAGAGAGACCTATTATGACAATCCATATGCAGGATACTCACAAAGCTCATAGCTTCGACAAACATCATAACCAGTTTCAACAGAGAGGCCAGGCACAAAACCCAAGCCATAACCGAGCAGACTCTACTGCAAATTTTATTCAACAATTCCATGTAAGGATTACACAACAAGAAGAGTGTGACCATTTCCTTTTTAAAGTGCTAATAGTCTAGAACAACCATCATAAGAAACCAAGGACACAACCACCAATATGCAGTTCAAAAAATCATAACATCTTAAGAATCAAACAGACCATGAGAAATTCAAAGCCAAAATTTGATTCAAAGGGCATAGTAACTACCATGGATTGAAGAGTAAGAAAACCCATACCTGGAAAATCCTATCCGAGGAAAAAAATAAGATTGTATACCTCCTTCATGAACGAACAAGGCGGAGAAACAACAATTACCAGATCCAAAACAAAATGCAAGAATGACTAGGGTGATGGGCTCGAGGGGATTTTGAGTGAGGTGCAGTAAATGCATGTTGCTTCTCCCTTTCAACTTCATTCAATTCAAAATACGAGCCAAGCCAATTCACCATAGGACTAAATCATTAATCAATCAAATATCCATTTCCATATCACTTTTTCATAGTGCGCCATCCCTTGGTAATGTCAAACATTAAAAAAAAAAATAACAATGTATTAGGAGCATAACCCAATGTGCAACCATATATGAAATTCAAACAAGGTGCATAATCATAGTAGCAAGGGTCAAGAGCACCCATCCTTTGTCATAATAATGCACAACATTAGAACTTGAATGTAGTTCTTTTATCCAAAAGGGTAGCACTATTAAATTCTATCAAAGATCATCCAAACCATTTAATTCCATGTTTAATACAATATCAAAATAAAAAACTGATAATAATTCTTTCATCCACAGGGAAACCTTAACATATTCTGTGAGAGATCATCAAATCCATTTAGTGTTGTGTTTTAATCAACCAACCATCACATATCATCATAACATTTTAAATCATGATCTGAGACAAATGAACTGTAGAAGACTGTGCTGGTACCATCACATAGGAAAACAAAATATTAGCAAAACATATCCACCATAGTACCATAAGTCCAACAAGGGGGTCCCACCTACTAGTTTATTATTAATAATGTTAAATAATAAAGTTTGGCAATCATTTGCGAGCATAGTATTCATCGTTGCACTTTTAATCATAAAAAAACTGGTGACTCCACAGGGAAATCTGTTTTCAATAGATTAAGAATTTGGAAGTTCTGGCTTTGCAGACCAGGTAAATCGTAGAACAAATAAAATATTTACCAGAATGATTGTGCAATAGGGGGAAGTGAGGCGGTTTAAGGAAAAACATGATCCAAGAATTTGGGAATAGCTCATGGAAAGTATTACGTATGAGGGGTTTATTCCTATATGCATAACATTCGATTGGTCACAGTGAAAGCATTTATTTCTTAAAGGAGAAAAAATTATGGTGTGCTCTTTTGAATCTCAGGGTGGAGGGAAGAAAGGGAAGACAAAAAGTAGGGATGAAAATCCAATTATCTATCTAACAACAGTACTAGATGTAGAGAACAATTTCAATGATGTCTTCAAAGGGGACATCATGATAGATGTGTAACCTGATTATTATTGATTAACAATACTTGCAGAATAACATCGTTGTGGAAAAACTGATCCATAATTTATTTATGAAAGAAAAGAAATTAATAAAAGAAAAATAACAGAAATGAAACATCAGAAAAATAAAAACAACAAAGCAAAATCAAAGCAGTGAAACAAAAAATTATAATACATAAATAATTTTCATAAAGCATTTTAACTTTCAAACTAATTCCACATAATGTTTCAAGTGGGAACTATTGGTGCTATAGGAAAATAATCGCTCTTCCTAATCCTTCAGGAGATAAGAATTTGCACCCAAGAAAAAAGTGATTTTAAAAGGACCCAACCATAATTTTTGAAACTTCGAATGCCTTCTTCTATCAGCATGCGCTGAATCCCAAAGGAAGACTTTCTCATTTACTTTAAATCTGACAACTTTTGTGATTTTGTTGAAATATCTCTTTACAGTTTGTTGTCTTCTCTTTATGTTCTCCAAGGAAAACAACCTTTGTTCCTCTAAATCTAACAATGCATTTATCCATTGAGAGACAATAGAAGAATTTAATTCTTCAATATGTAGCATCATCCGTAGAGAAGAAATTTCCGGCTCGATAGGAAGAATAACTTCTTGACCATAAACAAGCTGAAAGGGAGTGCAACCTATGCTTACCTTGGTAGTAGTGCGATCTACCCAAAGGGCATAAGTGAGGAGGGTGTGCCATTGACGAGGCTTATCTTCAATGAGACTTTTGATAATTCTAACCAGATTTTTGTTAGTGGACTCTGCTTTCCCATTTCCTTGAGGGTAATAAGATGATGAGGTAAAATGTCTAACTCCTAGCTTAGCTAGAAACTGAGTCATCTTAGCATAAATAAAAGCAGGGTCGTTGTCTGTAATAATTTCTAAAGTAGTGCCAAATCTGGAGAAAATATTAGTTTCAATGAAAGAAATAACCTGTTCATCCTGTGAGTGTTTAAGTGGGACAACTTCAATCCATTTCGTAAAATAATCTGTGTCTGTCAATATAAAAACCTGCCCTGCTGAAGATGGAGGATTAATAAGATCGATAAATTCTAGACCCCATTTTGAAAAAGGAAAATCAGAGAGGCCAGGTTGAAAAGGCATGGAAAAAAGACATTCTTTCCTAACGAATTTTTGGCACTTGTCACAAGATCTTGAAAAGTTATAAGAATCTCAAAAAATTGAAGGCCAGTAATACCCTTTTTTGATGATTTTAAAAGCAGTAGTTTTAGAAGAAAAATGGCCACCCACGTGAATAACAGAATATGAAGATCCATAGGTTTCTTGTAATAGTTTCTGTGCTTCCTCATTATTTACCCACCGAAGTAATATTCCATCGACAAATCTCCTGAACAAGAAGTCTCCTAAAACAACATATCTAGAAGATTCAAGACAAAGTGTTCTCCTTTGATGAATATCTAAGTTATCTGGGAATTTCTGATTTTGCAAGTAATACACCAGATTTTTATACCAGGGATGTTCAACTATAGGAATTATTTGAATATCAATGTAAAATAGTGCTTCAAGAGGGTTATCTTGTTCGTCAATTTCTTCACTTGCTTCAGCTTGTTGAGCTAAGTGAAGGGATAAGTCTTGTCCCTTAATCATTTTCGAAGTCATGATGGTTAAATCATTCTCCTGGATCTTGGCAAGCCGATGTGCAAGCTTCCCTGGAAGATAAGTCTGTGATTGAAAAAACTTGACAGCAGGCAAAGGGACTTTTACCAGTGTGTGCTTGCCTAGGATAAAGTGGCAAAATTTTTTCACAGCTTTAACAAGAGAGAAAACATGTTTTTCGATATAAGAATATTTGAATTCTTCGTTTGACAAGCTTTGATTCATGTAAGCTACTGGTTTTTCATTATTCTCATCATCACATTGTACAAGAACAACAAAAACTGCTTCCTCTATGGCATTAGTGTATATAATAAAATCTTTCTCAAAATCTGGCTTCGCCAAAACCAGTGTGGAACTGATTATCTTCTTAATCCTTACAAAAGCATTATTGACATCATCATTTCAAGAAAATGAGAGATCTTACTTAAGAAGATTATGAATTGATTTGACCATTACATTAAAATCAGAAACAAATCTATGGATAAATTTGATAATTCCCATAAAGGCTTGAACCTCCTTTTTGGAAGTGGGGGATGGAAGGTTCAAAATAGAAGCAATCCTTTCGGGATCTATGCTTATTCTTGAATCATAAAAAATATGCCCAAGGAGCTTTCCCTTGATAACGATGAAAATAGACTTAGAAGGATTTAAAGAAATGTCAAAATTTTTGCATCGCATGAGAAATTTTCTAAGATGACCAAAATGATCCGATCGGTTCTTTGAATATACAGTCAAGTCATCAAGATAAATTTAAATAATATTAGCAATCATATCGTCAAAATCTATCTGCATAGCTATTTGGAAAGTGGCATCTGCATTAGATAATCCAAAATGCATGCATTCATAAGAAAATGTGCCCCAACATGTATTGAAAGTGGTTTTGTATTTATCCATCCTTTTTACCTTGATCTGATTATAACCAAAAAAACCATCAAGTAAGGACATCATTTGTGAACCTGCAACTTGCTACAAAATCATTTCCATATTAGGGAGAGGAAAATGATCTTTTACACTTACTCTATTTAATTCTTATAAATCAGCGCATAGTTGGATCTGACCCATTGTTTTCCGAACAAGAACCAAATTGGAAACCCACTTAGAATACTTAACAGGGAAAATTATCCCAGCCTTCAAGAGTTTTTCCAACTCCTTCCTATTGGTAGCTTCAAGTGCGGGGTTTAATGGGCTTTGTTTTTTCCTAACTAGTTTTACACCTTCCTTGATAGGAATGGCATTCTATATAAGAGCAGGATCAAAACCATGAAGATCCTTATAAGACCAAGCAAAAACATCTTGAAATTCACAAAGTAACTTAGTGAATTTCAACTTTTCTTCATCAGTACATTGGGCACCTATCTTAACATTATTTGGGGAATCGAGTGTTCTAATATTCAAGGAAATGGTTTCACCCACTTTCCTTTTTGAGTCCTCTTCTTTATGCTTTCCTTTGTTTCCTACATCACTCGATGAAAATGAACTTTCTAGAGGAGTCAAGCTCTTCATAATTTTGTTATTTTCCATGGATACAACCTCTTTGGGATTATATGGTTCATTTTGTATGAAAGCGCATATGCTTTCATCACTAGGGAAGACCTACCATGACTCTACATTGTCAGGGATATGAGGAAAATATAACGACTGAAAAGTATAATTAGGTCTTGGTGGTAGAAGTTGCCGAGTAGGAGACACTGGAAAAACAACGAACCTATCAACCATTGAATTCAGTTCCCTTTTAACATGAGTGATGTTAAATGATAATAAGTTAGAGATAAGCATACAAACATCTTGGGCATATCGTTTCATCAACTTGTTTCTAGGAGAATATATTTTGCGTACAAGGTTCACAACAAGTTCAGAGTCCCCAAAAACTGTAAGGTGTCCACAACCTAAATTATAGGCATTTTCAATTACTAGCAATAATGCTTACAATTCAGTGACATTGTTCATGCATGAAAACTCTAATCTATAGGAAAAGCTATGAATTTTACCTACAGATGAGTACAAGATAATGTTAGCTCCATTACCTTCATTGGAGCATGAGCCATCTATTAGAATATAATGGATGTGGTCGTTTTACCATTGACAATATCACTATTGTCACCCAACCATAGGTCGAAGCCACCCTCTAAGCACCTTAATCTTGATAGAGAATCACTCCGGAATAAAACCCTAGGATAGATAGCCAAACAAAGAGTAGCGTACCTTTCCCCAAGGATAGTGCATCAAACAAGAGTTGATCAGTTAGTCCAAACCCTTACCAATAGATAGTCTAAGACAAAGTGTACTTTGCTAGCTGCACCGACATCTCTCCTCGAAACCTACGCACAAACTGGGCAACTACAGTGCACACAAGTGCTGCTCTGCAATTTTGAGAATGCCTGCCAGAATGAAGACTGGCCTCCTGTATTTATACTAACTCTGGCTAACTGCCTAGGCCGACTTCTCATTCTGGGTATCTATCTGTTCAATAAATATTATTTCTTTTGGCTGACTTCTTCTTTTGGAGGCTACTAACCTAATACAAATTATCCTCTTGAGCCGACATGTCTTATAGGGTTATTAGCCAACTCATTAGGGTTTCATCTTGCTTCCTGAAATATTCTATTCTTGTCATGTTTACACATGGAGGTAAATACCTCCTGCAACTACCATAATATTAACACTCCCTCCTAGCTAGGGAGGTATTACATGTAATGGTATTGAGCACAAACATACCATTCACCCAATAGCATCAACATAGTCGTATAGACTTTCTCATAACTAGATCATGAGCACCATCATCACCATCAATGTCATCAGTTGCATCATCTCTCGAAACCATACTCTATCTGAGTAATTAGACATGATGCTAGATAATTCACTCACACCACAGAGTGACACAAGAGCCATTCTTCTAATCTAGACATATGTCCTAGAAGAATAAATTTCCTGAACCATTTTCTGTCTGGGAAATCTCTGTCCATTGATCACCCATCTAGCTGATAAAAATTTTCAATACTGCTGATAGTCTTCAAGGCAATCAAAACAATAGAACACAACTGTGTCTATCCATAGTAGTACACAACTACATTTCAGTGCTACACTACCACACCAAGTAGGATAGAAGTACTTGATCAGTAACGTATAGTCACAAACAGTGGAACACATCCACCACAATAGTATACATCTACTGTCTAGAGACATACAGTCTTCATAAAAATCATCTGATATCAACCTGCACAGAAACAATGTTATGATATAAACTGAATCATCTAGGCCATTCTTCCACTCACATCTATGAGATCTTGAAAGAGCATCTTCCCTCAAAAGGTAAGACATCAATGATGAGCTAGCTGTACTATTCTTCTCAAGAAAGGAAGAATAACTGTCCCGATTTCTGAGCCTAGACCATTCCCCACCCTGGGCCATTCCTTCGGCACTAAACAAAGTGAAAACTGGAGAGAATGAGTCTTCCCTAAGGAATGCCTATCCCTGATTGCTGGACCTGGACCATTCCCCACCCTGGGCCATTCTTTCGGCACTAAACAAAGTGCAACCTAGAGAGAATGAATTTGCCGTAATGAATGATTGTCTGGACCATTTCCTAAGGAAATGACTCTCCTGCACCAATCTCCAAAATGGACCATTCCCCATGTTAACCACAATGGAAAATCACTATCCAACGAGGCGAGCTAGTCTTCTTGAGTAACCCTTAAGAAGAGAGACTTCCCTAGACCATTCCTCATGTTAACCACAATGGGAAATAGCTATCTATGGTACATCAACAATCCATCGAACCATTTTCATTACAAAAATGACCGTTCAATCTGGACCATTTTCCGAAATGGAAAATTCCTGTCCGTCAGAAATCTCAAACCACTTTCCGAACTAGAAAGGATCTGTTCATCTTGGACCATTTTTTGAACTAAAAAATGACTTTCCATGAGTCAATAACACATCATGCTCCCTCCCAAATTGGGAGTCAACTCTTCCTTTTTCAATAAGGAAGTAGTCTCCACGAGCTCCAACTTGAGTACACAAACTTTTTCATCTTGGACAAAAGCTTTTACCAAAATGTCTGCTTATCTGCTCATTTATGGAGATATGTATTGGAGAACCACTTTATCCTTTATGGACTTTATCACGGATAATATAATGCTTGATCTCAAATGCACTTCGGTCTGGAACACTGGTTTTCTCTGAAGACTTCATATAGCTCTGATCAATAAAGTATATCATTGTTGGATTCCTCTTGGTTCCTACTAGCTCACAACATCATGGCAAGTGTCAAACTGAAACATATCCATGTGTCACTTCTTATGTCATCATGAGATATTTGTCATGGATTGGCAATCCATCATCTTGATCTCCTGAGTAATCATTATGATACAATATATCTGTTATAGAAAATATTCACCATGCTTCTGCTGTGCATTGGAGGTTCTCCATCAGGTAGTCTTATTTCATCTACATATAAGGATCTCTTCCTGATATACCTCAAAGCCTTGAGGTTGCTCTACATGTAAACTCCAACCCATGGATATTGCGGACGATATAGTGGCTCACGTAGAGGTATGTTTGGTTTACTGGAACAGGTAAACATCATAGTCTTGTCCCTCCATCTGGGAGAACCTCTAGTTCTGGATCTCGCAATGCTTACATTCATAAGTCTTTCATACATTGTTCTTCATCACAACATTCAGTACCTTTTCTTGTTTTCTTTTAGTGAGTTCATATCAGGTCAGCAATCTTGTGATTCTCGATACAATGACTGGTTATTCTCGCTTCTCTTTCTTTCTTGGAATCTTCATATTCTTCCTCATGCTTTTCTTTAGCTCTTGGTTCCATGGAGTTTCTTATAAATTCCATGCCCTAAATATTCCACTTCTTCCTTTCATTATAGGATCACGGATGTGGATGGAAAACCAGGGATACTTTAAGGATTCTCTTCAAAGAAGACTTGTTCTGAGGTCGAACTGAACATGTACTGCCTTTCATGGCTACTACCATGGATATATACTTCATCATCTTCAATGGATCATAGGATTAGCTCCCTCCTAATCCATGCTTCATGTATGAATTCATGCTCTTCCTTTTGGTAATATATAATCAACTCCCTTCATCTAGGAGAATCCATTCTTTCGTCTGCATCCTTATTCCTTTTTGTAAAGTGTTATAAGTGTTTCTCCAATTTCTTCTTGATTGTTGACTTCTTTCTGTCTTTGCTTCTTCTAAGTCTCTTCAGGATTGATTATGATTTCGGATTATCTTGTAATAGCTTCCATATGATTTGTTTGATGTATTTCATCCTTTCATGTGTATTATCTGACTTGTATGATGATAACAATCCTTATCTTGTTTCTCTTCCATAGGTATAGTTCTTCTTGGAACATATTATCTTCTAAGAGATAGATATACAAGATATGTACAGAGACTATGCAAACAAGATATGTACAAGAACTAAGAAGAGTATTGTTACCTTGTCTTTAGAATAAGAAGTATGTTTTATCCTGCTTGGTCTTCTTAGTAGGTTCCTTCTCTTTGGAAACTGATGCTTCGTGTGTCCCCTTTCTTTTCTTTAGCTCAGGACAATGATTCTTGTAGTGACCATACTTTCGACAGTTGAAGCATTGTATTTCTGAAATATCTTTCTCTTGATTTGTCTTCCTCCTTGAGCCAAACTTCCTTTTGTTCCTGCAATTCTTGAATCTTGCTATGAAGGCTTGATCATCGTACTTCTTTTGGGGTTTCTCTTCTGCACTGATCCTAGATTCTTCTTGAGAACAACAAGTCCAAAGTTTTTCAAATGTAGGATACCTCTTCCTTGTGTTCATGCTTGCGGCAAATGCATCCCATGTCTTGGAAAGACCATCGAGTACTATGTTTACCAATTCCTTCTTTGAAATGATCTCTTCAATAGCTTGTAGTTGATCTCTTAACTGAGATATTCTCACAAAGTATGATGTTATGTTGTTATCATCATTCATCTTCATGTCACAAATCTCATTCTTCAGACTCATTACTTGTCCAATGTTTCTGACTGAGAAGAGGTTTGTTAGGGCATCATACATCTTCTTCGATGAGTCAAGATGGGAGATGTAGGGTATCAAGTGATCTTTTATAGATTCCACTATGATACTCATGGCATTGATGTCACTGTCTTTGAACTTCTCCATAACTACAACGTTCTGCAGTTCCTTCTCTTTTCCTTCTTCAAACTTTGGTTCCACGATATTTCCTTTCACGATATCTAGCACTTTATTCTTGGAAAGGATGAGTTCAATCCTTTTTTTCCATGCTTTGAAGTTAGAGGCTCCATCTAACTTCTTTTTTGACTTCATAGAGTAAGTCATAGCTTATTTGACTTGGTCAACCCTAGATTTGACAAAAAACTCAAACTTGATGTCTTGGCTTGATGAGAGTACCAGGAGATGCACTAGGCTAGGGCGCACCGATCTATCCAAAAATTAGGTCAATCCCTTCACTCAAGGTGCCTCAACGAGAGGGTTATGGTTTCTACAACTGCACTTGCTAGTAACCCTAGCAGCAGTGCTTTGGTGACTGCTCCTGCTAGAAACCCTAGTGGCAGTGCTTTGGTGACTTCTCCTGCTAGAAAACCTACTGACAGTTCTTCAATGAGCTTAATATCCTTATGGCTATGCTTCCTTCCAGTTATTAGACTAAATGAAGGAGGTGTGGGCCCATAACCTGTTAGAATATAATGGATGTGCTCGTTTTAACTTTGACAATATCATTATTGTCACCCAACCATAGGCCGAAGCCACCCTCTGAGCACCTCAATATTGACAGAGAATCACTCTGGAAGAAAAACCTAGGCTAGATAGAAAAAAAAAGAGTAGCGTACCTTTCCCCAAGGATAACGCATCAAACAAGAGCTGATCAGATAGTCCAAACCCTAACCAAGAGATAGTCCAAACCAAAGTGTAATTTGCTAGCTGCAGCAGCTGCAACGACAACTCTCCTCCAAACCTGCACACAAACTGGGCAACTACAGTGCACACAAGTTCTGCTATGCAATTCTGAGAATGCCTGCCAGAATGAAGTCTGTCCTCCTGTATTTATACTAACTCTGGCTAACTGCTTGGGCCGACTTCTCATTCTGGGTATCTATCTATTCAATATATATTATTTATTCTAGCCGACTTCTTCTCTTGGAGGCTAATAACCTAATACAAATTATCCTCTTGAGCCGACATGTCTTCTAGGGTTATTAGCCAACTCATTAGGGTTTCATCTTTCTTCTAGAAATATTCTATTCTCGTCAGGTTTACACGTGGAGGTAAATACTGTTTAAATATTGTGTAACCGCAAAGAATATTATTATCCCCTTTTGTGGATAAAGATAGAATATATATTTATTATTAATTAGATCAAACCCCTTTTTTGGATTGATCATGTCGGTCATTGTAATTGACCAAATCCCCTTTTGCGGATTGGTCAAACCCTAATTGTAATAGGTAGAATGAGAATTTGGCCCCATAATATATTAAAGAGGCCCGATAATATATTAAAGGTGGTTATAACCACCCAGAAGAAGAAGTCGGCCCTGCCAGTGAAGAGACACTTCCACACGTGCTAGAATTGTATAAATAAGAGAGGCCAACGCCTCATTTGGACACACACACACCTCACTCATGTAGTGCACAAGTATTGAAGGAAGATGCAGTTACCAGTTGTCGGAAGAAGGAAGAGAGAGAGAGGCACATCTCTAGGAGAGGAAATTCTGTGTTGTTTGGCTCATTGTCTTGGCATTGTATTGGCTATCTATATTAAGGAAGTTTTGCTGGGTTTTCTTCCCCTAGAGGGTTTCCCAGGATAAATGTTTGTGTACTCTTGTGATTGTGTTTCTTGCAGTGATCCTATATATGCTATTGTTATCTAGTAAATTGAAAGTAACCTAATAATAGTAGAAACTTTAACATGGTATCAGAGCTAAGTTGAAGAGAGCATCTTTCACAGGAAAAAGAAAAATGTCACTGTTGTCGTACATGAAAATTAGGGATTTTTATTGAAGAAGGTTTTCAGCCCCAAATCCATCTAGAAAGGTGCGCCCTACCATCAAGGAACATTTAGGAATCTTCAACGCACATTTTCAGTGGCTAGATCTCCTGGAAAGTGAAAACCCTAGTTTTCACAAAGTACCAAAAGTACCAGAAAACCAGAAGTACCAGTGTACCAAAAGTACCAGAAAACTAGAAGAACTAGAAAACCATAAGCACCAGTCCAGAAATCCGTAGATCAAGTTTGGAGGGGTAAAAGTTGGATTTTTTGAAATCTAAACACACTAGGCTACTCGCCTCAGTCCAACACATCTTTTGGTGAGTTCAGTTTTCAGATCCAAGTAATTTGATTTTTTTTATTATTTCTATAGCCCGAAGGGCTACAGTTTTTGCTACAAGAAAGAATGGTTACCAACATGAGGGTAGACAATAGGCTGGAAGGATATGGAAACTTCAGATCTTGGAAGCATAGGTTGCAGTTGATTCTAGATGAGAATGATCTCCTAGAACATGTTACGGTGGGTGTACTAGAACCAGATGAAGAAGAGAAAAAGCCCAAGCATAAGAAGAATGAAAAGAAAGCAAAGAGAATTGTGTCAGATTCAGTGAAGGATCACTTGATCCCTCATATATCCAAACTACAAACAATAAGGAAAATGTATGAAGCACTCAGCAGGTTATATGAAAGCAAAGACATCAGCCAAAATCTTACCTTAAGAAGTCATCTTCGTAATATGAAGATGGAAAAATCAAAATCTGTCACATCCTACCTTATGAGAGTTTCTCAGATCAGAGATCAGCTTGCAACTATTG
>SNQJ01S0095106.1:26614-58507 GCA_010110895.2 Picea sitchensis
ATGAGAGTGACAAAGAAAGCATACTGTAAGTAAGTTTACAAGTCTCGGAAGAAAGAACTTATGCCGTGACTTGCAGAAGTTAGACAACATGAGAAGGAGGTATGATATGATGATATTCGGTAAAGACTAGACGATATCCAGTATCTATATAGGAGCATGAGGCTCCTAAAGATGTAGAACAAAAATGTTCAAGATAAAGAAAAAGATGGATACTCAGATAGAGTTGATGAGATGAAGGTAACTACAGGTTGCTCCAGTACCATTCTTATAGATGCAGAGGGAGCAGGTTGATCCAGTATTAAGACAGAAATATTCGAACTCAAGAAGGCACCTAGGATATTACAAAAGAGAACTTCAAGGATGATGATTAGAAACTATCAGTTTGATGCTAGAGGGAGCTATGTCTCCGAATTCGAAATGGAGGATCGTGATTTGATGCAGTTAGGAAAGTAGATGGATGGTGCCCATATATTTTGTTCAAGATGAAATTTATCTAGTATATGGATGGTGCCCAACAGATGGGTAGCATGGTATTATACCATTGAAATATTTTGGACCATAAGAGATTTTTTTTGGATCCCATAGCTAGACCTTCATAGAGAAGGAAGAGACCTTCGTAAAGAAGGAATGAGCAATCCTACAGGTAGACCTTTGTAGAGAAGGAAAAGATAAGAGACCTTCGTAGAGAAGGGGAATGAGAAATTTGCCAAGGTTGGCCTCTGTCCAAGTGTTGAGTTTGGGATACTCTAGGGACATTCTAGAATACCCTCGTAGAGAGGGGTGTGACCACCCTTGTAGAGAGGAATGTGGATGTTTCTCCAAGGGGCAGCGGGAAGATACTCTCCTCTAGCCAAGGATTGAGTATCCTGGAACACAAACCTTGACCATGTGGAATGGTTAGTTGGCTATTGAGGTTTGTGTTGTGATCTTGCGTGGATCATGGAAAGGGAGTCTAGTCTTTCCCAGGCTAACATCTTAGCTTCTCTAGTTCACGTGGGATGACTAGGAGTGAAGCTATGGTAGTAGTCCTCCCCAGTGGATGGGTGAGATAGATGACTGCAAGAGAAGGGAGAACATAAAAGGAATGACAAAACTCATATAATATCTTCTGTGTGAAGATAATAAAGAAGTATCTTCTGCGTGAAGACGAAATAAAGAAAGAGTATCTTCCACAAGAAGATAAAGAGAAAAAAACTTTTGATGATTTATAGATATGCCAGTCATTGATCATGATGCCAGATGACCAAGTGGATGCCTCTAGTTATCCTGTTGATGATGTTTCCCAATGGATGTTGCTACCTAGTTGATGTTGACATTTGGTGACTTGTCAAAAGATAAAAAATATCCTTCTTGTTAAGAGGGAGTGTTAAAATATTGTGTAACTGCAAAGAATATTCTTATCCCCTTTTGTGGATAAAGATAAAATATATATTTATTATTGATTAGATCAATCCCCTTTTCTGGATTGATCATGTTGGTCATTGTAATTGACCAAATCCCCTTTTGCGGATTGGTCAAACCCTAATTGTAATAGGTAGAATGAGAAGTCGGCCCTTTAATATATTAAAGTGGCCCCATAATATATTAAAGGTGGTTATAACCACCCAGAAGAAGAAGTTGGCCCTGCCAGTGAAGAGACACTTCCACACATGCCAAAATTTTATAAATAAGAGAGGCGAGTGCCTCATTTGGATACACACACAACTCACTCATCTAGTGCGCAAGTATTGAAGGAAGCTACAGTTACCAATTGCCAGAAGAAGGAAGAGAGAGAGAGGCGCATCTCTGGGAGAGGAAATTCTATGTTGTTTGGCTCATTGTCTTGGCATTGTATTGGCTATCTATATTAAGGAAGTTTTGCTAGGTTTTCTTCCCCTAGAGGGTTTCCCAGGATAAATGCTTGTGTACTCTTGTGATTGTGTTTCTTGTAGTGATCCTATCTATGCTATTGTTATCTAGTAAATTGAAAGTAACCTAATAATAGTAGAAACTTTAACAAATACTTCCCACAGCTACCATAATATTAACACCATCAAAGTGCATGTGCCACATATCATCCTCCATATCAATTTGTTCTAGGGTAGTATCATCTTCATCCACAAAGATGAAGTATACCCCTAATTCCTCCTTGACATAGTTCACATTAGGCTATGTAATGCCTTATATATATGGTGAGATTCTTCCTTCCCTTAGGACTATGATATTCTTTCCATTCTGGGGAACGGATAAGTGTGTCCCGTCAAGTGAAAGATATCCACCTTTCAAGGCTTTCCATTCTCTTCCTAAGATGATATAATAGTTACTTATTGGCATGTCAATTACCTGGATATTAAGGGTTGTCCTGATTTCAGGATGTGCACACAGAACCAAAGTCATGTCTTTGATTTCACCTATAGTCGATTGTTGTAGACTATTATATGAGAGCATGCTTATATAATTTTCATTGGTACAAGATAAGCTTATCTATTCTATAATAATTTTCGACATCACGCTTGGGCCTGAAATGCCGTCAATTAGGAAACAATGGGCTATTTTGTCCATAATTTTTACAGAAATGAAAAATGGATGTTTTTTTATAGGGTGTCTAAAATTATTTGTACACCTACTTTATTTACAATAGAATCCTCTTCTTTTGCCTCTTCAGAGAGATTGGCTATGGTGGAAGCTTTTCCTTCCATGAAATTTTTTAGATGCTTTTATTGCTCAGGGATGACAACAATGTCTAGAAGAGTAACATCGATCTTGATATTAGCCAATTGGTTGAGAATATTATATTTGGAAGAGGTAAGAGGGGAGAGGACTCCTTGAATGTCAGGAGTTTTGGTAGCTTACACAATATCAACTTGCGAAGATGAGATTGGGATAGAATAAGTATGAGGGGGATCATATTTTCCTTTTGAAGCATAGGATTTATTCCTAGTGTTTATGATCATGACATCTTCCGGTTCTACCCAATCTAAAACAACAATGGTGGTCTCAGGATTTTTTCTAAAGATCTTATATTTGTCATTCTCCTTTACCTCAGAACTACTTTCCTCGGGATTTTCCTCACAAAAGTTAGACCAACTAGGAGACATGATGGATTTGGGCAGAAAGTTATTTTCATTAGTATTCCTAAAAGGTGTTGATGAAAAAGATGATTCCCTAGGAGTAAGTGAAGGGACATTTCCCTTTTGCTCATATGCTATCATTCAATTGTTCATATCCTGTACAAGTTGTAAGAGGGTGGACATGTCCATTTGTTTAATTGAGTCTCCCTTGGGAAGACCTATTCTTTCTAGTTTTTCTTCATACTCTAGACAAGTATGAAGAGCATAACCAAGATTGTCAATAGCTTTTTCTTCAAGCCTATGCTAATAAGGGGAAGGTAGAGAATTATAGTAATGCATAAAATCATCTTGGTTTTGGGGGTGAATAAGTTCGGGAATTTGATTATACAACTTGGTGTCCTTGTATGCAATGTTATTATATTCCCACAATTGTTCGGTTGGGCTCTTAGACTGTGCATAAGTGGATTTGAACCAATAAACTAAATCTTCCCAAGTTGAAAGAATCTTGGGAGGAATTTCAAAGAAATCTGTCATTTCTTTCCCTTCGAGGGAATTTCCAAATAAGCACATACAAGTATCATTATCATTAGATCCTATATTGTGTCAGGAATTAGATAATTCCACCAAATGTTTGTTTGTAGTGACTGTGTTATTTATTGAAAACCTAGGAAGATGCTCTTTGAAATTTGGTAGCGGACGGGTCACAGGTGATAGGTTGAGAGGAGAGGATACATGCCACGGGGTAGTAGTAAAATCTTCTTTGAATTGAAAGAGTCCATACTTTTTTATAACCTTGGTAGGGTTAATAGTTGATTGGACTAGAATATGATGGATATACAAGCTACAAATCACTGATGAGGCCGAAGGTTGAGAATATGAGGCACCTCTAGTGCTACCAGAGCCAGCCACAGATGCCATTTTGTGAATGATGGGCGAGGGTAAGAAATATGTACTAGCTTAATTAGAGAAAGTTCTCCTTAGAGTACCTTATTGGGTTGTTAGAATAACATTCCTTCTTCCTATTTCAGTGATAGGAGTGATTTCACGAGACAATCCTCTTCTTCTCCTAGAGATGTGAGGATTTGAGGGCATGAAAAGAAGATCAAAACTTTTAGGAAAAAGAGAGCTACAGTTGATTCCTAAGTTGCCTTTGCTTAGCCTCCCAGGGTTCTCAAACACTTATGTCTTTTTCAATTACGTCCCATGAGCATTCAAGCTCATCCCAGGTATTATCAATTTCTAATATGGCATTGAATAAAGTTAAAGCAATGTTGGTTTGGTCTTTAAGACCATGCTCAATATTGGGCTGCCTTGTAACATGTATTGTCACGAGGAAAATAAAATAGTCAAAGAATAAAAAACAAAAGCATAAATATTCAATGATAATTGCAAATACAATCAACTAGAGAGATATGGAAGATCTCCCCAGTATGGTCGCCAAATAAATGTTGAGGAAACGGTATGAATTACCTTACTCAATTATTTTTGAATATTGCCTGGCTAGGACAAGATAGTTGGGAATGCCACCCAAGGTTTTATAGCCTAAAAAATATTCTTCCAATCCGCAAGTATTAATTACAAGGGTTTAGGCTGATTTATTAATGAAAATAATGTTGCAATATAAAATAAAAGTTATATACGTTTATGAAATGTACACAATTTATAGAAAGTAAACATGGAGATCAAAAAGCGAATAGTAACCAAGTCATAAATACACATATATGAGACAGAATAACAATCTGATTTATTTCATTCTGAGATATCAAAAGTGTTTTTCTCTTTACGAAACCCTTGCGAGGGCATGTAACAAAGTATGATTTCGAGATCCCCGATGCACCATACAAAAGGACTCCGACAATAAAGTAAAACTGAAATTTATAATCTAGATCAACTTGCCACAAACTGCTGCCAATTTGACCCTGCAAGATATCCTTTATAAGCTACGAAAATTAATTCAAAAACATACAAGAATACACAAACTATCAAGGATAGATCAACACCTCTAAAACAGAGATCTGAAGAGTTTGGTTCAATTTTGAACCTTGTTGTCTACAATAAGACCTTGCTGTCAAAAAGAGAATTAGACTTTGAATAAACTTAAGAATGAATGAAAACTGAAACCATCTCATGAAATCAAAGAGAAAACCTTAGTCTTTCTTTCTCCTTCTATTCTCCTCTTGTTTCTTCTTCTCATTCAACTTTTATTCTTTCCAAATAAGTTGAAGTAGTTCAACTACTTTCTTTAGTTAAGTTAGTTTGACTTAACTAATTAGTTTAGGAGAAATAAATAATAATAATATAGTTAAGGGTCTTTAATTAATAATAAATAGGTAGGTGGGACCCCTTGTGACTCCCGCCATTTCTTTTTTAAAATCATAAAATATAACACAAAAGGACAATCATTTTAACACATGCCACCCTTGTAGCTCCCATAAATATCTTCCAAACTGGATATTTAATATCATAAATAATTTCTATCCTACCCCAAAAAATATAAATATCCACATCATCCACATTATCCACAAAATACCGAAAAAGAGCTTGTTGTCCAAAAATAGTGAAAACCAGTAGCACCATCCTCATCAACTCAAAATAAAAACACATAATCTAAAAGCTATACTTGCCACTCTGGGACGCAATATTTATTTTTTCACTGCTGTCTCCCTTTGATTTCCCGGAAGTATCCCGTCGTGGGTTAGACCCTTGAGGATGTACCTCACTGATTATATGGGAACAATAATCCTTCAAATGCATGCGGGAAGACACAGATTTTGAGGAATCATTGGAGGGTGAAGAAGGGGAAGTAACTACTTTTCCTTTATCTTGAATAGGTTGGGGAATATTAGTTTTTAGTCTTTTACTAGCATGCGAATATTGAACAGGTGAATCAACACGAGAAGTCTGGACATTGGGATTGACAAGTGGTGGGATAGGCAATGACATATTGGTCCAACCACGATGGTGAGAGACAAACAGGTTGACGATATCTTGCCATCCATCATTTACAGGGACTTCCAGTTGCAAAGACACATGAGGAGGAACGAGAATTCCATGGATGTTCTGAGGAGTCTGGAAAGGAGGTATTTCTATTCAAGGGTGCACTATTCCACGACCAATCCAATTAAAGAACCCAGCTTGGAACAACTGGTTCAATTCTTGGGGATCAACATCAAAGTGGATGGAAAATCTAGGCCTTCTAGGACCTCGGTTCTAATTTCCCCTGCCTCTGTTATTTCTTCCATTGCTGCCCCTACTGAAAAAACTCATCCTGTAGCAACAATTCATAAATAATGAATCTCTTAATAAACCATACATGAAACTCTTCTTACATGAATAAAATTTTGGCTCAAAAAATGACACGAAATAAATGCAAATCCATCCATAACAAACCATTTATTAATTTCCAAGTGAACAGGGGGTGATAGGGTTCATGGGACATATGGAGGGGGTGTAATTAGAGAAAAGTGGTATAATGATAGGGGATTAATACACAAATATTTTTCAGCAATCAATCAAACAATTTATTGTGCAATAAAATCTCAAAATATCAGTCACCAACCACTGCCATGTTATCCCTTTGTCGCTTTTACACAAACTTTTCCTTTTTAAATTTATTTCACAGAACATGGATGCAATAAGTGAAATTGGGATTATGAGGGGAATGTAATGAGTGGAAAGTGATTGAATGAAAGAGAAATAATATGGATACTGTTCAATTGAAAATAAATCAAAACATGCAAAAAAAACATATTTCTGTACAGACCTTCGAAGTTTTAATAGTGTTCCTTTTTCAAAACCACAATTTAAACTGTTACTTCATTTGACAAATTTTCTTGTTGTCTTCCAAACAATAATCTATATGCCCAGAACTATTTAATTACATCAACCTTTTCATCCATATAATCATTATATGACAGTCATAACGAACAACATTGTAGTCGATATGAAAAGCCACAATAGCCTTTGAGCCATAATCATACATTAATTCCAATGCTAAATCTTTTAAAACCAACAGGAACATGCACAATGTTTACAACCATTTATATCCATTAATTATTTCAACACCATTCAATGCAATCAAACTGGACGTTATAACTCTTTTTCAGGCCTCAATCAATTCACACACAGGTGTATTTTATATAAACAACAAATGAATGAACCAAATAACATTCAATACTTTGAGCCCATGCTTCAAATAAATAAGTGTGTACAAAATTCTTCCAGAATTTCCAAACGAGGAACGCAACAAAATCGTGCACAAGTAACTAAGCACGCGCAATTCTCCCATCAACCATTGACTGGAGTAAAATGATATCAAGGTAATATTTAGGGTTTAAGAAAACAAGTGGAAGGTATGGAAATGTGGTTTGACCAGAGGGTTTGGTACTCGAATAGCGAAAAAATCTCATGCCCTATCATGATTTACCACATAACAATAATATGTAACAATGCTCTCAGCTGTAAGGATTTCCAAAACAACAGAAAGACAATTCCAATAGGAAACAAAATGAAGCCAATCCCTTTAATCAACACTATAAAATGAGCGTCCAAGCACAAACCTGTGCCTAACCAAAAAGCATGCATAATTTCTCCATTAATTTCTGGGTGACCTTAAATTCAGACTGTGTAATGCTTTCCAGGCAACAATGAGGTCATAAGCAAGAAACTAATAGCTCGGGGTTTTTCCAAGACAAGGCATGGGTTATTCTATCCTTTCATCAGTTCTCATTAAAAACCATAGGGTCAAAAAAATGTTTGTACATTATCCACAAAGATGAACATGGTGTGGGCACACTTAATCATAGAGACATGTTATGGAAATCCATAGGTAGGGTACTCAAAAAGATCAAATCTTTGGCAACCCTGATAACCAGTTTCAACAAAGAAGCTAGACCCAAAACCCAAGCCATAACCGAGCATGCTCTACTGCAAATTTTATTCAACAATTCCATGTAAGGATTACACAACAAGAAGAGTGTGACCATTTCATTTCTAAAGTGCCAACAGTCCAGAACAACTATCATAAGAAACCAAGGACGCAACCACCAATACGTAGTTCAAAAAATCATAACATCTTAAGAATCACACAGACCACGAGAAATTAATAGTCAAAAGTTGATTCAAAGGGTAGAGTAACTACCATTGATGGAAGAGTAAGAAAACCCATACCTGGAAAAGCCTGCGCAAGGAAAAAAACAAGATTGTATACCTCCTTCTCGACTGAATGAGGTAGAGCAACAACAACTACCAGATCCAAAACAAAATGCAAGAATTACTAGGGTGACAGGCTCGAGGGGAGTTTGAGTGAGGTGTAGTAAATGCATGTCGCTTCTCCCTTCCAACTTCATTCAATTCAAAGTACGAGCCAAGATAATTCACCATAACACTAAACCATTAATCAACCAAATATCCATTTCCATATCACTTTTGCATAGTGCGCCATCCCTTGGTAATGCCAATTTTTGTTTTTTAAATAACAATGTGCTAGGAGCATAATCCAATGTGCAACCATATATGAAATTCAAACAAGGCACATAACCATAGTAGCAAGAGTCAAGAGTACCCATCCTTTGTCATAATAATGCACAACATTAGAACTTGAATGTAGTTCTTTTATTCAAAAGGGTAGCAATATTAACTTCTATCAAATATCATCCAAACCATTTAATGCCATGTTTAATACAACATCAAAACAAAAAATGGATAATAATTCTTTCATCCACAGGGCAACCTTAACATATTCTATGAGAGATCATCAAAGCCATTTAGTGTTGTGTTTTAATAAACCAACCATCACATATCACCATAACATTTTAAATCATGATCTGAGACAAATGAACTATAAAAGACTGTGCTAGTACCATCACATGGGGAAACAAAATATAAGCGCAACATATCCACCATAGCGCCATAAGTCTAACAAGGGGGTCCCACCTACTAGTTTATTATTAATATAGTTAAATAATAAATCTTGGAAATCATTTGCAAGCATAGTATTCATCATTGCACTTTTAATCATCAACACAGGGCTCCAGGCTTCTGAAGTTTTAGTTGTTGCAACTCTCGTTTCCTCTGAATTCACGAAGGCCGAACCCACAGGTCTGACCGTCCTTGTTTTTCTGACAATGACGGTCAGGATTAACTCTGGTTTTTGGGAGTTCAAGACTTTTACACCTTAACAACTCCTCCCCACCTCCCAAATGACCGATTTTCTGAATACTCGGATCTATAGACAAATGTACCCAATCGTTCGACGATGTTGATTTACTCTGGAATTTTGGGACTCCAGGAGTCCCTTAACTTTAACACCATGACTCCATTTTTTCCTGAATTACCGAACCTCCGAATTAGGAAGGCTCGTAGATGTAACGACCCAAAATCAATTTCCATATCTACGACTGTACTTCACTACGGGACTTCATAGCTTCATGGTTTATACACTTCTTTTCAACTAGCCCGAAGGGCATTTGTCCTCCCTTTGTATGACTGAGAGATATGACCTTGTCTCAACTCCTTGAGTGCTAATCAAAGGTCTAATTTGACGATCTTGATTAAATCTATTGTGAATATAGATGGCTAGGAAGGATTGCAGAGTCTTGACTAGCATGATGTTTAAACCCTTTCTTGATTTCCGCAATAGAAGCTGCTTGTTGATGGTGAGATCTATTCCAACCGTCGATCTATTTGTTCATGACGATCGATGGCCTGTGTGGATGGTAGAATATGAATTGGCACAATCATTAACTCAACCCTTTTTTCCCTCAATGGATCCCCATCGTTGATCTACACTTACTGAGATCCGACGGTTGGGACTTAATCAGATGCTCATCCGAGGGTCCTCCTCTGCAACTCCCAGATCTGACAGCTACTGTAGCTTTCTCCTGTGGATCCAATGCCAATAAATCACTCATTGATCTACGATGTAGATCACTTCATATATTTAGACTTCAGAACTCTCTTAGGATATTTTAGCTCGGATCCACCAAAGTAGCGAAGCCCGGAGGTCTTAAGGTTTAACGGGTGTGCACCTCCTGTCCAATCGAACGATTGTGAGGATTGCGACTCCTCATGATCATATTCCTTCCATTAATTCTTTCGAAGGGTTTTCAACTCTTGATTTCCTCTCTAGAATCCTGCCCACGTTGTTCTTTCTCAGCTTGAATTCGAGTTGAACTTCATCTCTCCTTAGCGCATCCCTCCTGAGCTCTGGACTCTAATTGTTAAGGGTGCTCTTGCGCTCCCCTTATGTAAAGTTTACACTATCTCTCTTGAGCTCGTACTTCCGAAAGTTATGACCTCTTCTTGACTTGAGAGGGTCTTTGTGCACTTCGGGTGATGTATCTTCTAAACCTTGGGCTTTCATGGAGCCATCTACACACTTATGGAATTGACTCTGGAGGTGTTGCACTATGTTACTAGAAGAGAAGCTTCAGGCTTCTTACATAACTTTAACTTGTTCTTAGAACAAACCCTCTTTTGGCTACATGTTTATTTTATTCAGTATCAACTAGTTCATAAAGTACAAAGCAGGCTTATAATTTCTACCTTGTGCTGAGAGATTTTCTTTGTTGTTCTTTTCCTCTTTTAACTTGTAATATAGAACATATACTTATCTACTTGGTTGTACCTTGTAGGGTGTCACACGTTGAGGAAAAATTAAGTAATTTGAAACTGTCACAAATGATAGATGGATTTTAAGGGAACTCTGTTTTAATATTTAAGGTTATTGCCTTGATTTTACTGAAATTTATTCCTATCCCTTAATGAGTAAGGTGATGAATTATTGAATAGTATGTAATGATGTTATGATGAAATGATCTGTAACCAGATTTTTCGTGTTGAAGAAAGGTGGTTAAGAACGTTGGAATTTATATTGAATTTGAATGAATTGAAAATATGGGAATTAGACACTTCCTTGTTCCTCAGAACAATCGCCAGTCTTGAGACCTTAAATGGTCAAGATCAATCGTACGAATCCTAGACTTGAGCATTGATTATGTGTATTGGAAGTCCTAACATTGCAAGATAGGTTGGGTGGGTAGTTTTGTATTTCATCTTATGTGATGTGGATAGATGTGTAGAGAGAGATCAAGAGAATAGAGGAAGATGAGACTCTGTTGTAGTCCAACCTTTTTAAACACTGTACAGAAGCATTCAAACATTAATACAAAGGAGCGGTTTTTCCCATTCATGAGGTTTCTATGTGTTTTATATGAATGGTTGTTTATGAATGTATTTACTATGTTTTTACATTCCTGTACATGTGTTTCATGTTTATGTGAATGAATCTTTAGGATTTGTATAAGTTTCAATTATTTATCTTCTTGAAAGCTTTTGTGTAAGGAGTGCACAATGCTCGCAAGGAGTGCATAGGCCGAGTCAAGTTCAACTTAGAAGCTGAGGGGAAATAAGGTGAAAATTTGCATAGCTTTGGTGCAAGGAGTCCACAGTGCCCACAAGGAGTGCACAGGGCGAGAGTCATTGATAGGACTCTAAAGATTATGAGAGATAGAGGGAATTTTCGCAGAAAGAATACAAGGAGTGCAGTGAGTAGGTGCTAGGAGCGCACAAGAATCCCTTTGAAAAGAAAAGGGACTGAAAACCTTTGAGGTTTGAGCCAGTTCAAAGCTTAGGAGACACAAATTTACTGAACACTCTGGAGGAGAGCTCTGCAAGGAGTGCATTGAGTGGGAGGTTGCTAAGAGGGCACAAAGCATTAGTTGAAGGAGAAAAAGGGCCAAGACCCTTTAGGAGTTTGAGAAACTGCCAAGATCGAGGGAAACACATAAGGCATGCACAAGGGGATGAAATTGTCTCAAGTTCGAAGTTCAGGAGAGTTATCATTTCCCAGAATGAAGATAGGGACTAAGGAGTTGGCCATTACATAAGAATAGGTAGAAGGGAAAGTTCTTCGAAATCCTTGAAGGATTCAAAAGATTAGGAGGACAATGTTTGCAACGTGCTAGTTGAAACCCAACAGTCGGGATCGCAGAAGAAGGATCAAAGTCTGTGCATTTGAAAAAATCTCGGAGTCCTTCATCAAAAGGAAGAAGATAAATCCACAGAGGAGGAGCAATAATTGTCATTAGATCGACTGATTGACAGTCATATGGACCATTGGATCTATGTCCAGACAGGAGGAGAAGTGCGCAGAGAGGAGGATAGATCCCTGTCGTAGTATCTAAGAAAAAGGATCATGAGTCGTTGGATCCAGGTAAGTAGCATGTGTTTTAACATTGAGGGTCCTTCGAACTTCGGAGGTACATAGGTTTCTTTTATACTTAAGCATAGGATTCCCGAAGTCCCGATATCTAGAGTAAATCGAGACCATCCATATGTAAGGACACATTTCAAAGGATCCTCAAATACAGAGGATTGGTAGTCTGCAAAAACCAAGGTGTAGTGTTGAGGGGACTCTCGAAGCTCCGAAGAGCCAGAGTCCATATGAACCATCCATTAGAGAGGGAAATGTGTTAGCAGATCAGAGGAGGTCCGAAGCCTTAGTGATCTGGGAGAACAAGTGCACATGGTGTACAGAGCTGCAAATACCTGAAGCTACAAAGTCTCAGGGAGAATCCAAACCGTTGAAACAAAAGGACAGGTGTCAGCCAATCATGAGATCTAGAGTTTCAATACTCCGGAGGGTTTTGGGAAGTAGAGAATTTGGAAGAGAAGTTGTCAGAGACCCGGAGGCCAGAACTCAATCTCAGTCGTTGGATTGAGTTACACGTTGCATCAGTTAAACCCTTCGCTAATTCATTGTTCAGAGGGATAACAAAATTGGAGGAGCGAGTACTCCCAAAGACCAGAGTCCTAGAGTCCATCAAGGCCATCTGTTTTGAGGACGCGTGTCACCAGATCAAAGGGTTCAGAGAACTGGAGGTTCGGAGGATTCATGGAGCAGGGAGTGCAAAGGTACCCAGAGACTCAAAGGCCAGAGAAAGCCTCAACTATTGATCGAAGAAGGGACATGTGGAGGACATATATTTATTCCACTAATTCAATGTTCAGAGGGTTGCAAGGTATGACGACAAGAAACTTCCTGGACACTCGAATCCTGAAACAGATTCATGCCATCCATCTGTAAGTGATCTAGAGCCATCCATCCGCCAATGTAGTAGTTCGACGCTTTGCCCTTCTGAAAGATCTGGAAGCAGGCAAATAACAAATTCCCGAAGCCCGCAATTTCGAAGTAGATCCCATCCGTTCATTTGGGGGCACGTGGAACGAGGATCGTGGTTCCTCGTCTCTTCATAGGTTTGACACTTTGGGAGATTTGAGGAGTGGTGTAGCAGAAATGGCTAGAGCTCGAATGATTGGAGTCACTACGAGCCATAGATCTTGATGGATATTGGGGACTGTTGATCCCATAGGTGTTCGAAGGTGTGTTGAATTCAACGTTCGACGGTTTTGGAAGGCTGTGAAGACAGAGCTCCTGGAGCTTGAAGTGCTTAGAGCCCCGAAGTGATGCGTTTTTTTTAAGTGCCTGGACATGGCTAGGGTCATATGAGGGTTCCCACCAAGTAAAAAAAGGATAGAGGGCCCGAATTTTATTTCACAAAGGTAACAAGAGGTAGGCCCACAATTTTTCACCCAAAGTCACATGGAGGACTTCGCTAGTGTGACAGGATCCTCGCGATTGTGATTTTAACGTGGGGAAAGAAATAAAAGTACCTATATAATATTTTTTGGGGTTCACTAGAGGCTCCGAGAGCTGATCCAGCTCTGATTTTGATCGATCCTAGATCGGGAGGTCAAGCGGACCCCTGGTGAGGGAGGGGGTCTGCATCAAGTGGTATCAGAGCCTGAATTTTTCTCAGGCAGAAGGGAGAAAGATGGCTACTAAATTCCAAAGGAAAGATTGAGGAAAGGACCAGGAGCTCAAGAAAATGAGGGAAGAGCTCAACAGGTTGATGTTGCAATGGCAGAAGATGCAGCAAGAGACATAGGTAAGATGGAGGAATGACCTTTGAAGTAGAGAGAAAGGTGGCCAATCCAATAGTTGGTTGCTAGGAGAAAAAAAACAAATGTTGAAGAGGTGGCCAAGGTATGCTAAAAGCATTGGTGATGAGGAGAAGAGATCAAGCAGTGATCTCATAGACCACCAAGAAGGCAGAAGTGAAACCTCATATTTCCAGGTGGGCACATAGGAAGTGAGACTGTTTGAAAGTCTCAGGAACTCAGAGGTGATTTCAAATCAATACTGAGTGTTGATGGAGGAGGATCAGAGGTGTATTTTGATCATTGGAAGAATTAGCATATTCCTTACAAGTATCCCAGTGGAAGCCAATGCACATGTTGTAGATGCAGAAGGACAACTAGCAGACACTGACAAGGAGGACAAAATGGAGTAGATATTGACATCTTCCCAAGTGGAGATGAGAGAAGAAGAGGAGCATTCAGATACAATTATCACTCAATGGGAGATGAAATTGATAATGATGGAGGATTTTCTATGCCATTCAGGTACAAAGAAAGAATGCCAAAAGGATGCAATCATGAACAATGAGGAGAAGTTCCAGCCTGAGGAACAATTGGAATATGTTGGACTTGTGCCAGCACGAGTGGAGACATGAGCACTGACAAAAGTTTATCTATTAGAGGAGATTGCTGAGCAGCATCTCACAAATGTGGCTGCATAATTTCAACCTACAGTAGAGTGGAAATCTAAGGCCACAAAATTTGAATTCAACATGGGGGATCATATTGATCTACCCATTTATCTGAGTGGTGAGAAGGAGATGCAACAGAGCATGTTGCAAAACAAGAGCCAACCCAAGAACTAGCTGGATGAGGAGATTGAGAGGATAAGGAAAATGATGATGAAAGCATAATAAGAGTCAGTCAATAGAAGAGGGAACTTGAACAGAGGAGGACCTATAGCAGTAGAAAAGAAGAAACCACAACAACAAAGCAAAGGAGAGAATGGACAACCCCAAATTCATATTTGGGACCCTGGAGGATTTCAGCCACATGGAAGCCATGAGCAGGAGCTCATGATTTTTTTCTAGCATGGGAGTATGATGCAGGAGCATCGCTACACATCTTCAAGATCCAACAAAGATAGTGCATCCATGCACTAAGAGGGAGTAGATCCCAAAAAGGACACGCATTTCCTTTCGAAAATCAGCCTAAATTTAATTTTTTTAATGTAATAAATGTTTAATTGCTCAAGGGAAACCGAGCCCAGATATTTGTACAGGATGCATATAATGTCACCTTTAATGGCTGACATATAGTTAGGTTTAGGTCCTGTTATCGTGCAATTTGTACTTTCCCAAAAGCCAAAGGAAAGTGAGCAATAAGTTGGCGTAACAGGAGGTTGTCCTATCACTATCACTTAAACAAGACACCTCCTTCTCTTTAGGAGTAATACCATAGGGGATACATCCCCAGTGACCTAGGGGTTTGAGGAGGCTAAGGTAAGAGTATCAAGAAATTCCCACCCCCTTCACAGGTCACTCTGATAAAAAAGTCCCAAAGGTTTTAATAAGATGAAGCAAATTAATATTGAATTGTACCTTCCTAGAACAAGACAACAAGAAAAATACTATTTTCAAGTATCCTATGATGTTAGTGCTTCATAAAACCATAGACTTTGATAAAAAAAGCACAAGATGATACAAAAGCTGAAGCAATAGAAGTATTTTTAACATCAATGTATATATAGCAATAAATTCACAATTATGCCTCAATAAAGCTTCAATAATGACCAAAAATGATAACATAAACTTGACAAAATGCTAGTAATTGTCAGAAGCAATGAAGGCAATGTAAAATCATCTTTAAAAATTGCTTTTAAGATGAATTTACTGCTGTCATAGATGGTTGTAGAAATATTTTGCAACAATAACAAAGTAGTTAGTAGGTTAGTCTAATCTAAAGTTAGAAATGGTAAATACAAATCTTAAGGTAGATGGTTTGAGAGTTGTTTAGTCAATCAATCACTAACAAGGTATGAACTATTGCCTTTTAGGGAAAATGGAGTCAATATTGCAGTGACAATTCTTAGAGGGAAAACAAAAATGATAATAGGTGAGATAAAGGAAGAGGGAGGATGGTTGAGGTGTTAGTAACCTAAGGCCTCAAAATCCAAAACCCTAGAAGGAAAATTTGCTAGGAAGTAGGTAACCCTAGGCCCTAGCAATTTCCTTCTTCTTTAGGTCAAGCTTGAAATAAAATATGAAAGATTAATGAAGCAATAATACTAGAGTGCTACTAAGGTAGAGCCCTAGTATATCCTTCAAGGGAGGTGTCTTCTAGCAAAATTAAGTAGGTGAAGAGTTATTAACAAAATTACAATAACACGTGCTTTTCTCCTAGGGTTTCACACTAGCAATTTCATAATATTATAAATGAACAAGTAAATACACCATAACCATTCGAAATAAAGAAGGATTGCAGATTTCTACTTACTTCACCAAGAATAATATAGCCACAAACCCTAGTTGAAGACTTTCCACCATGAAAATGAAAAAATACACCAAGATAAGCTTCCTCCAAGAGTTGCGCACCATTTAGTTCAGCCAATAAGCCTTAAAAGAGGCCAAATTTCAGATCTCACACTTTTGTGAGTGCAAGATGATGAAAAAATGAGAGTTTTATTTCTCTATTTATACAATATCAATGACCTTTAATTACATTTTAGGTCAAAAAGGGCCGACATGGCCAGTTTAGATAAAAAATCCAGTTTTACATAAAATTAACCATTTAACCCTAATTTGTCTTTTAGGATGATGTCATGCCCCTCGTAGGGTGACGTTAGACCCCGTTATGGAACTCTAGGCCTCAGAAGTGAAACGTTAGGCATCAAAAGGTCTCAGAAGCTACCACACGTGCCAACCAAGCCGTCCTCTTGCAAAAACCCTAACTGGATGACGTTAGGGGCCTTCAAGGGCCAAAATCATGGTGGAAGGGAAAGACCCCCATAGGTCTGGGTCTAACAAAGTGTCTCTGTGGAATTCCCTTTTTTCCTCTGGTGCAACCCTCTTGTGTCCCTTTGCCCCTGGCTTGGGTCACAACATCCATCTGGTGGGCTTTTATCCCCATGGTGGTCCAAACTAATAATCTCCCCATATGTACCTGTTCGTCAGGCATGGTCCTACAACAACAACAAGTATGCCCTCCATGGGGTCATACGTCACAGGGATCATAACAATGTCAATCACATCTAATAATCAAGTTACCCAAAAATGTGCATCAAACCCCCTTTTATCCATACAAATGCTCAAAGAAATTATGTTATTTAAGAAGCCAGGTTTGGAGAGGGTCTCTGGATGTCCTATTGGGTTAATCCTCCTTAGGTGTGGGGTGTTTCCCAGGTAAATACCAATCTAGTTCATCTAGATGCATGGGATGGTGTAGGGAATGTTTAGGCAAGGGGTGCAGTGATAACATGGAAATGTAGGTCTTACGTGTGGGTGCCTCTGTAGAGGGTGAGTTGCACCTTGTCATGGATGCCATTGTTTCCTAGACCATTCACTGCCTTTTACTCTTTCTCTTATTTATTTTTCTTCTTAAGAGAATAGTTGGAGGACACTTTCCTAGCATGGTGACCAATGGTGATAACATTACCCACAAGCATTTCGCGGAAATGAGAAGGTTGACTCGTGACGAGACACCCTTTCCCTTGGCTATGACACCAAGAGGCACTACCCTGGTTTGGTGACCAAATGGATGGTAGTGTCATACCACTACATGCATATGGACCTAATAGGCCGAGTTGTGATGAGACCTCCTATCCACCAACTAGGTCTTGAGTTTTATTTTATTTACGGGTCCCCTTTTCTTGTTGAGACTTATTTTATTGCTTTCTCGAGAATCCCTGGGTGAAGCATCTCAAGGTTTCATCTTGGATTTTATTTTTTTCTAGTTACTTTTACCCTCTAGGCCTTTATCCCCTGCTTCCCACAAGGCAAGGTACAACTGTTAATAGCTTGGCAAACCCAATGCCTAAACCAATGTAGGGGAATGATGAGAGGGATAATGATGAAAAATTGTAAGTATGGAAGGAATGGAGGATGACTCTTAATAGACCCACCCAATGGCAACCCATCCCTAAGGGAACAAACTTACTAGGGAACTCTATCATCCCCCCCAGGTATGGACAAGTTAAAGAGCATAATTTCCGAGAAAACGTCATGAAACAAAAGAGAATTTAGTGCACATTTTCAAATTTTTTGAGAATCATGAGTGACACCTACCATGATACCCGAACTCATTACCTCATGAAGCAAGACCCACTGCTACCTCAAAATCAAGTCGATGGGATGGATGCTTCTACTGCTGAGAGATAGGAGGCACTAACTAAAAGATGGTCCCTCCATGGCCAAGCTCAAGTCATATGGTTCTCGATACTCCATGTCTGGGACATGTGGGCCTCAAGACATAATCTCCTTAGTTATCCCTAGGATAGGGGATAACAGGTACGATTCGGATCTGTTGGTAGTCATTGTAATTTATGAGGTTAGGTGAGTTGGAGGGAAGGATCGAGGAGCCCCTCTTTGGTAAGAAATCCCCATGGATGATTTTAGGGGCTAAATTTCGCTCATGGGCTAATTTTCCAGGGTTTTTCCAAAAACGAGATTCGCTATTTTAAAAATGATTTGCCCAAATTCTATAGGATAACATTATTTTACCTTAAAAATCGCCAAAATTTTATAAAAACTATATAAAATCCTTAGAAATTCGAATATTTTTACAAAAATATCACCAAACATTTATAGTTGGCATATGAAGGATTAGTAATATTCGCTAAGGTTTCTACATTTTAAAATAAATTTCCATCCTTAAAATCATCCATGGAAAGCCCTTGTTTTCAATTTTCATTAGTCAATAGTTAGAGTATGAGTTAGGAGAGAGAAGTAGATGGAGATCAAGAGATGAGAGGAAGCTGAGACTCTATTGCAGTCCAGCCTTTGTAAACACTGTACAAAAGCATTCAGACATTAATACAAAGGACCAGTTTTTCCTGTTCATGAGGTTTCTATGTGTTTTATATGAATGGTTGTTTCTTAATGTATTTAATGTGTTTTTACATGACTCTATATGTGTTTCATGTTTACGTGAATGAATATTTAGGATTTGTATAAGTTTCAATTGTTTCTCTTCTTGAAATCTTTGGTGCAAGGAGTGCATAGTGCCTGCAAGGAGTGCATAGGTCGAGTCAAGTTCGACTCAAAAGACAAGGGGAAACAAGTTGAAACTTTGCAGAGCTTTGGTGCAAGGAGTGCACAGTGCCCACAAGGAGTGCGCAGGCTAAGAGTCATTAACAAGACTCTAAAGCTTAGGAGATATAGAGGGAAGTTTCACAGAAACAATGCAAGGAGTGTAGTGAGAAGGTGCCAGGAGAGCACTAGAACCCATTTGAAAAGAAAAGGGACTAAAAACCTCGAGGTTTGAGCTAGTTCAAAATTTAGGAGAACCAGAGTTACTGAACACTTTAGAGGAGAGATCTGGAAGGCATGCACTGAGAGGGAGGTTTCCAAGAGGGAACAAAGGATCAGTTGAAGAAGAAAAAGGGCCAAGACCCTTCAGGAGTTTGAGCAACTGCCAAGCTCAAAGGAAACACGCAAGGAGATGAAATTTTATCAAGTTAGAAGTTCAAGAGAGTCAGTGTTTCCCAGAACACAGACAGGGACCAAGGAGTTGGCATGTGCAGAAGAATAGCTCGAGGGGAAATATCTTTGAAATCCTCGAAGGATTCAAAATCTCAGGAGAGACAAAATTTCCAACATGCCAGCCGAGACCCAACAACCGGGCTCGCAGAAAAATGATTAAAGGCCGTGCCTTTGAAAAAAATCTCGGAGTCCTTCATCAGAACGAAGCGCAGACAACCAAAGAGGAGGAGAAACAACTACCATTAGATCGACTGATTGGAATTCGTCTGGACCGTTGGATCTACATCTAGAAAGGAGGAGAAGCACACACAGAGGAGGACAGATCTTTGTCATAGTATATGAGTGTGAGGATCATGAGTCATTGGATCCAGGTAAGTAGCGCATGTTTTAAAATTGAGGGTCCTTCGGACTTCAGAGTTTTGAAGGTTTCTTTTATACTTAAGTGAAGGATTCCTGAAGTCCTAGGATCAAGAGTAAATTGGGATCGTCCATATGTAAGGACATGTGTCAAAGGATCCTTGAATTCAGAGGACTAGTAGTCTGGAGAAACCAAGGTGCAGTGTTGAGGGGACTCCCGAAGCTCTAAAGAGACGGAGTCCATATGAACCATCCATATAAGAGGGACATGTGTCAACAGATTGAAGGAGGTATAGAGCCTAAGTTCTCCGGGAGAACAAGTGCACAGGGTGTACAGAGTCATGAAGACCTGAAGCTCCGAAGTCTCGAGGCACATCACAACCATTGAAACAGAAGGACTGGTGTCATTTGATCCCGAGATCTAGAGGTTTAATACTCAAAATGGTTTTTTGAAGTGGAGATTTTGGATGAGAAGTTGTTGGATACCCAGAGGACATAATTCAATCTTAGCCATTGGATTGAGTGACATGTGGCATCAATTAATCCCTTCACTAATTCAGTGTTCAGAGGGACAACATAATTGGAGGAGCGAGGACTTCTGATGACCGGAGTCCCGAAGTCCATCAGGACCATCTATTTTGAGGACGTGTGTCACCAGATTAGAGGGTTTGGAGAGCTAGTGTTTTAGAGGATTCGTGGAGTAGGGAGTGAAAATGTACCCAGAGACCCGAAGGCCTGAGCAAGCCTCGACCGTTGATAAGAGAGGGGACATGTGGAGGGTGGAGATTTATTTCGCTAATTCAATGTTCAGAGGGTTGCAAGGTATGGCAACAAGAAACTTCTCAGACCCTTGAATCCAGAAACAGATCCAGGCCATCCATCTGTAAGTGCTCTAGAGCTGTAGATTTGACATGGAAGTATTTTACCGATCCACCCCTCCGGAAGATCTGGAGGAAGGAATATAACGAATTCTCAAAGCCCGAGATTTCGAAGTAGATCCCAACCATTCATTTGGGTGGACATGTTGAGTGAGGATCATGGTTCCTCGTCACCTCAGAGGTTTGGCACTCTGGGATATTTAAGGAGTGGTGCAGTAGAAATGACCGGAGCTTGAACTCCCGGAGTCACTGTGAGCTGTAGATCTTGACAGAGTTTGGGGATCGTTGATCCCATAGGTGTTCATAGGTGCGTTGAATTCGGTGTTTGGCAGTTTTGGAAGGCTGTGAAGACAGAGCTCTCGAAGCCTGAAGTACTTAGAGCCATGAATGGAGGCATTTTCTTTAAGTGCCTAGACACAACCAGGGTCATGTGAGGGTTCCCGCCAAGGACAAAGGGGCTAGAGGGTCCAAATTTGATTTCGCAAAGGTACCAAGAGGTAGGCCCATGATTTTTCACCCAAATTCACATGGAGGACATCGCTAGTGTGCTAGGACCCTTGCGACTATGATTTTAACGCGGGGAAAGAAATAAAAGGACCTGTATAAGATTTTTGGGGGCTCAACATAGGCTCCAAGAGCTGATCCAACTCCGATTTTGATCAATCCTACATTGGGAGTTCAAGTAGACCCCAGGTGAGGGAGGGGGTCTGCATCAGAGCTAGAAATTGGGTTTTGGGTTTACCCCACAATAGGTCACAAGATTTCTATAGAGAATATTGATTCTCTACATAAGAAGAATGTAAAAATGTTTTATTTTATATTTGATTATTTCAAAATAATAAATATATATGGTAAATAAAATAATTTTTAACATGTAAAGTAATGAGAGAACATGATTATCATTTAAATAAAAAGGTATTAACCATTACTATCATAATAACATTTCATTGCTTATCTAAATAAAAAACCTTATAAAAATATAAATATAAAATTAAGAAATTAAATTTTATAATAATATTTCATTGTTTATATAAATAAAAATTATATCATAACATAAGCATAAATATCATCGTAATGTAATATTTCACCATTATTACTTATTGTTGTTCAATTTTCTTATATTTTATTATTTTACATTTTCTTTTCCATTATGAACTTACTTTATGCTATCATACCATTGCTTTTTCTATATCAAAATTTTAATTTAAACATCATTGTTCTGGTAAATATTACTATAATTTTTTGTATCAAAATTTTAATCAAAACATCATTATTTTGGAAAATATTACTACAATACAATAGTTGACAATTTCTATCATTGTCATTGTCCTTTGTCCCATAAACAAGGGGTCTCATACACCAATTTGGAGTCTTGCTTGTTTGTGACCTTAAAAATAGATTATTATTATTATTATTACCATAAAATTTAATATGAGAACGATGTGTAATGCATATTCCTAACACTCAGTAACATATGTATACGTTAACCCAATATGATATTTAAAAATGACTAAAGACAATTACAATTCAACATAAATGAGTCCCTATATTTCATTTAAGATCAAAATATAATGTAAACAAGAAATTTAAGAAAAAAATACTTAATATATACATACACAACAATGTAGATCCATTTTAATTGGAGATATTTTAAGCACTAAGAGGATCTACATTTCAATTTATTTTCGATTCATATTAGTACCTAATTGATTTGGAGTTAACATAAATATACATTAACTTACCTTTCAATGATAATAGATTAAATTAAAATTTAATGTTATTGTTGGTGCAATTATATGCATAATATATTACGAAACATAAATTATCAATCGGGATTCGTAATCAGTAGAGTTGATGCACTATATGTGCCGATAATAGATAGGTTCCTATTTCTTTTTAGTGTATCTTAGATAAGAAAACCATTTAGAAACCAACACACTTTTAAAAATAATAATCCTCACACAATTCGAAAGCTAGAAAGCAAAACTCATAAACAAGCAAAAGCTCTTTCTCAGGTGATGGACATGTTCATTGATGGCTTATGAAAAGAAAAGATGAACTTTGATTCTATCTCCTGGAGCAACTAAACTAACAAGTGGGATGCTCCATTAAAGCTCATGTATGGTGAAATATGGAGATCCAACTATTCCTGCATTACCACACTTTGCAACACATTCGAATAGTGAAATCAAACAAAATAACATGAAATCAAAATAACAAGTACATGAAATCAAAATCTACACTAACAATTTACAATAAGCTTACCAAGCTAGATCGGTGGCCCTTGCCGATGCCAACATGGAAGCTTTTAGATTACCAGATGCTAACTTCTACAAGAGACAAAATCACTAAATTCAAACTTGCATTATTCTTCGATAAGTAGGTTTACAAAAATAGTCTTTTCATGAATCTAATCTACATCATAACAATTCTCTCAATGTACATCATAACAATTCTCCTTTAAGAACCAATCTTACATCATAATAATTATTCCCCTAATCTACATAATAATAATTCTCCCCTCATGAAGAGAAGGCACTCTTTTATACATGAGATCTTTGAAGAGAAGATAAGCATCTCATAATTACAGATCCACTTTTCTCTCAACCAATTTCCCATTATTACAAAATATTATCCCTTCAAATCCTCACACATATCTCTCATATATCTTGGATAAGATATGACAACCAAATCTCCATGATCTTCTCCTTGGAATAGGATTGAATTATCTCCTTAAATCTTGAAATGGTGGAGGAAGTATTCGAGAAGTCTTTTTGAATTAATCCTTCACATATTCCTACACATGATAAAGCTCACACATTTTTGAGATATATACGAAAGCATGTCAATTTTCTAATATTTAATCACAAATTCCCTTTTAATACTAAAATAAATGATTTGGAAAATAATAAGGTTAAACCCATATTTAATTATGAAAATGGTATCATGAAAGGTTAATGAGGTGATGAAATGTGAAGAACGATGAAGGGAAAGGTGGATGGAAATACGACATTTATGAGTCCCAACATACCCCCCAACTGAACTTGTTGCATGTCCTCATGCAACTGTGCATGGATCTTCTTAAGAAGTTTTGGCATCTAAATTTTGGCTTTGAGTGATGATAATGAATATTTCCAGGATGGGATTTACATGAGTAACAACTAAAATTTTCTTATGGTTGGTTCTTGTGTGACAACCATGAATATAGAGAATGTTGGTTCTTATGTAAGAAACATTCATTTCGTTATTTGTTCTCTTGTTGTTATGATAATAAAATTTTGGTTCTTGTGTAAACAACATTCATTTCATTATTTGTTCTCTTGCTGTTATTATAATAATTTACCCATTTACTTGCTGGAATAAGAAAACATCACCGAGTATAAGAAATCCCTTTTGCATATTTGTGAATCATGCCAATATGTATATAAATGCTTATGAAGAAAAGTGCAACAAATTATTGTTGAAAGAAAAAATGTTGGTAAATAGTAAGTGAGACGAAAAATGGAATGATGGTAGTGAAAAAACAATGGAGTGATGATAACGAATATAGTCCCCCCCCCCAACTGAATTGGTTGCATGTCCTCATGCAACATGGCATGAGTCATAGAAGTGAAAAGGAAAGGGACCATGGTGAGAGATTTTTCCAAATTCATTCACTCAAGCATGTAAGGAATTGCATGATTAAAGATTAGAAAACAACATACCTCCACTTACCCAAAATTTTGATGAACTATGCAATAGCAATATGGCTGATGTGGCTGCTGGAGCATGGAAGATGTCACTGCTACAGGATCATGTGAAAGGAGAATGTTGTTGTAGCTACGACTACTGTCACTGCTGGATCAGAGAATGTGAAGCGGAGGAATCTGAACTACTGCTGAATCATGGAAAAGAGGAAGTATGAAAGTGGAACTGTAGTACTCTCATATAGCTGAAGTCATGCTACTGTAATTGCTGAGGAGTCATGGAAAAGTGTATAGTCTTCACCTGCTGCTAAACCCGATGGTACAATTCTAGTCATGCGAATGAATGTGTCAATGTCAAGCATGAAGAGAAGTCATTGGATTTTCGACCATTGATGAATGTCGTTAACCAATGCGAGTCAAACTCACCATTGATGTCAATGAGTGCCAAGGTACCCAAGTACATCTTGTGAAGTGTGAATGAATGAGCTGATGTCGAGTCGCTTGCAAGATCTGACAATCAAGGGACATTGATGTATTCCCATGATTTTCAGTGAGAGAACTTGCCATTAAGGCATGCAAGCCTCCAGGTACTCCAAAGGAACTCTAGTCTATATCCCAAATAAGGTGCTGAGGTCGATGGGGTAAGACTTGTTGAAAGGTGGGCCTTAAGGAATCCCACATCAGTCAACGCAAGTTTTGATAAGAAGATTGGTAGGACTATAGGAAATATCTCAGTAGCAATAGTGTTTATAGCAAGGCAATGTAGTCATGGAAAAGGGAGCTGGGTGGTTTTATTCATAAGGAAAAAAGAGCGGGAAAAGAAAAAGAGAAGTATGTGACTTAGAAAGATAGGCGCATGCGAAGTCATGAAGGATGAAATAGTGGACTCCAACATGGATGACAAATAAGCTTGGAAGGAGAAATGCGGAGAAAGAATTCATGACGCGGAATGGTTGTATGAATGGTCATCGTGTAACAACAAACATCATGATATGTGCGATAAGACTCAGCTCCTTCAAGCAGTCACAAAAGCATGTTTTTTCGGAAAAATTTGCAATTCTTGAAAATCACTTCGTCATGAGATGTGACTGGCTATGAACCTGAAAAAGCTTAGTACCAATTCCTCCACGAAAACTTGTGAGAAGTTTGAAAACATAATCATGGAGAAGAATATACGAATGCGGCAAATTAAAGAAGTAACATGGGTTTATACATGTTGTCGTTGCACACTTATTCCATCGTTGATTGCTGCTTGAGGTGACTTTAGGAAAACAATTAGCGTTTAAGCATAGAAGCATGTGTTGGCATTGTTTTCAGGAATTTGTTGAAAAGTCCATTTGTGATTTGGCAGTTTTATAATTTTTATGTATTTTGTGATTTGATTTTTCTAATGTTTTTCTTTCTTTTCGTGGTTTTATAATTTTTATGGTTTTTGAGGTTTCGTAAGTGTATTTATTCCTACAAAAATAAACTAGAAGATTTTTTTTTTTCTTTGTTGTTTTATATTTTTTTTCTTTTTATTAACTATCTAAAACTCATCAAATAAAAAAGCAACTCTGAAAGTCTGGATGAATCTTTAGCATAGTATGGAAAAGAACTAGATAATTTTTATTCAAGCAATGGGTATGGTGCCAATGCTTATAGTGGCAACAATATGCAAAATAAAATCAAGCAAGTAAATTTATGCATTTCTTTATTTATTTTCAAATGGCAATGGGAAAATCACTAAAGAATACAAAACCAAAGTTACAAGTTTCAATCACCATATATAAGCCTCCATTTTCTCCACATGCAAACAATTTTCAATCTATGTGCGAGAAAGTAAATGAGAAAAGTAGGGTTCAGAAATAGTTGCCAATGAGAAAATGAATCTTGTTCTACAAATTGATAGTCATTTTTATGCACGTTGAGAGGGTAGGGGGGACAAAACAACATCTACTAGCGTGAGAAACCTACCATATTCTCCTTCTTGACAATGATCACCTGGAAACTGAGAGAAGTATTAGAACCATTCCCTGTATGAAGAAATACTATAGCAAAATCCTTCACACGAGAATAATAAACTGTGCATCAAAACCATAAATGATATATCTAGATCTTAATCAGGTGATGAATGGACAATAAATCAGCTCATGCATTTATATTTCACTTCCTCGTATGGGATCCTCTAAATCCAAGATCGTGTTTGCGGGTGATGTTTTTTGCCAATGTATCAAGACACCCATCCCTGAGTAGAAGGCAGTTGAAAGTATGACTGAAGAATATCTCAATCAAAGTTGATCGATTTTTTTTTGCCTTGGTTTTGTTGGAAAGTCTCTCGATTTTCTTCTTACTGGTGAGAACTACAACAAGCAATGCATAAAATGGGAATCTATTGGGTGCAAACCTTGGAGAAGAGGAAATAGAATAATATTGAGGTTGCAAACATGGGGCAATTGCTGCAAAGAAGACACCAAGAGGTGGATTTACAGATGGAAATTCTGCCATTACTTCAAAAAAATTGATGGTCAGTCCAAAAACACAGGATAGGCCCATTGCAAATATGTAATCATATCTTAACAAACTACTCACACCAACATCCTTTTCAGTAGAAAACACCTCCATGTACTCCCCAGTCAAGATCCAGAACACTGGTGACAGTATCAGAGATAGAAAATTGTTATACAACATAAACCCCCATGTATTCACATTGGCAACAACAATGAATTTTCACAAAGCATATGATTCCGCTGTTACAAGTATGTGCGGAAATGTTTGGGAAAGGCATGTGAAAACCAGATCCAATACCAACCGTGTAGCCTCAAATGCAACTGCACCCAACTGAAACACACACCCCATGAATCGATATGCGAAAGGGGCAGATGAATTGAGATTTCATGGGATTGGGATCCCAAAGATCTCGTGTGTTTTCCGTCGTTCACAACTAACTCAGTTTTGATTGAATGTTTGTTATTAACTGGGTTGTTGTGAAAGGCAATGGCTTATGGCGGTCAATTGAGAAGGGGATCTATATTGTAGGCAATGTATGGATGATAAAGATGGAATTCGTGGATGCTGTTGTAAGGATACTACAGGAGTTTTCCAAAGATAGCGTGTGCCTTATCAAAAGATGCCAAAAGATAGAACAAGTTTACGTGTGGATGTCAGGAAACATTTGGCGGAAATCAACTATTGCAAGGATTCTCTATTCCATAGGGAAACGTAGATTTTCTTCTTAAGGATATTGTCAATTAGATTTTAATTACTTAAGTTATCACTACAGTTCCAACAAAAAGGATCTTAGAGTGATCACAACATTAGTTGCAGGTCTTTGGTTTCTCTTTGTTATTGGAAGCTGGTGTGATTTCCTGACTCTTGCCTATATTGTTCTTGTTGTCACACATACTGTTCTGGTTCTATACGAGAAGTAAGAGTATCAAACTTGGATCAACTCCAAGCATCCATTTCAAGGAGTAATCCGGGTGGTGATTTATCATTAATTAGATATATTTTTTGGGTTAGCACTTTTATTTTTTATTTTTTAAATGATTGATGTTCATCTAACCAACCAACAAGACTCATAACCTCACTTTCCAGTACAGTCGATTATTATCGTTATTAAGTTCACCAAGTTTCCACAGACTAAAAATTAATTTCTTCAGTGCCTAACCTCTAGTTCTGTTTGTAACTTAATCAATCTAAATCTTTAAAGTAAGCAGTTGGCTAAGATCTAGGTTTCAGGTTGGATATCGAACTAAAATTCATTTTGAATAGGTGTTATGTCAAAGGTAAAGTGTTTTTGAAGTGACAAATTTAACGTTAAGAAAATATCCACTGAAATCTATCACTTTAGCAAATCTCTTGGCATTCAATTATTTAATTGTATGATAGAATCTGACTAAGAATTCATGGTTGAATCTATAAATGATTGCTGATTGGGGGGGAAAAACTGGCCGATCAAGAACAATCCTGTGACCGATCTCAAAAACGAAAAGGGCAGGAATAATTATGTGCGTGGAGCATCTCTAGACGGAGAAAACCCCAGAAACTTCTGCCATTATGTAATGCTCATCACGCAGTCCGTTGAATCATCTCTACTGAGGCCCCTGTGGCTTGTTTTCTATATGAATTCCCACTCTAATAATTTTATATTTGATTTGAAATCAAGATGGTGCCAAATTTGACGATGAAACTTGTAGATGTCTATTTATTGGTTAATGCCACAATTTGCTTCCCACATAAATTTGCAGCAATGAAAACAATTTGACTAAGTTCATGATGATGCTACGTAAGGGTTTGATCTCTTCATGGATAGAATGTGGAGCTTGACACCATGAGCAGGTCTCTCTATTTTATATCTTACCATAACAAACATGAGATAGAAGCAGAAGAACCAGAACCAGGTATGTCCGAAAACCCAGTTGAAGTTATATGCAAAATATGGACAACTGAGGTAGAAAACCAGCTGAGTTCGGTAGCTCCAAACCTAACAACCTCCATGGTCATAGATGTTCTCTCCAATGCAAAAAATTCCCTACAAACCTACCGCTTCTTCAATTGGACCCAAGGTAATGGATTCAAACACGACATACAAACCTATTTTAATATATTGGAAATATTAGGCCATGGAAGGCACTTGAATTCAGTAAGAGCTCTGTTATCTGGCATGCCCAATACTGGAGTTGTATGGGAGGATTGTGTTTTCAATAGTTTGATCAAAAGCTATGGAATAGCAGGAGTGATTAAGGATTCCATTGGAATTTTCAAGAAAATGAAAGAGCTTGGGGTTCCACCCACTGTTTTGACCTACAATAATCTTTATTATTTTATTTATTATTTTTATTTTTGTAAAGATTTTGTTCTTATTTGTATTCCAACATAAAAAATAAAAATAAAATTAGAAAACTAGTTTAAGATAAAGAAACGAATTTTTTAGTTGTTGTTTTAATTTTGTATTATTCCTAGATCTAAAAGAAATTTAAACAATTAAAGAAATTTGTTTGTTTAGCAAATGGAGATATATAATTTGAAATTGAATCCCAACAATTCCATGATTTTTTTTATTATTGTCAACAATTTTCCATTCGTGAAACTTCGTAGTCATTCTACTTTCTGATCCTCGCGATCACACGAAGCGCAGAGGAGAGCATACTTATTCTAGCAAAAATAAAAACTTGAAAATAAAATCCTACCTACACTACACTAATTAAAAATTAGAGATTTGTTACGTGTAATAAAACAACCAATGTAACCATAAGCACAATAGTAATAAGAATATGTTCACTATGAATTTCGTGAATGACAATCGCAAATACATATATCCATGCGAAATTAAATGTTGAAACTGTAATTTAACAAAATAAAAAGAAAAATTGAATGGATATAACCTAGTACCTGCTTGAAACCATCATTCGATAATGCTTTCGTAGGCATAGTTTTCACTCCTCAGATCGTGTCACAACTCCTCGTTATCCTCCTTGATCTCTTGCTCGCATAATCATTCGTCATTAGATGTGCAGGTTTCCTTGTATGTTGTTTCATCGTTTGCCTCTGGAGAAGTAATTAAACTTTCAGCTGCTGTGAAGATCTCCTTTTCTAGAGGAGAGGAGATCCTGACTTTTGCTAGGATCTAAGTGAGTTGTTCCAAGCTTATACTCATAGTTAAACCATATTGAAAAAGGAGAATGATTTATCATTAAAGATTTGAATTAAAACTAAGAAATAAAAACTATTTGTAAAAATAAAAACGCCAAACTTGAACTCCTTGCGTTACTGGGACCCTACTGTCACCAGGTTGTTGGTTCACACAAGTTATCTCATCATAAATAAAATTAAATTTGCATAAATAAAAACACACTTTTGCATAAAATAAGGAGAAACACCCTTTTGCATAAAAGGGAGAGGACAACCTAACTTTGGAGAACCCTACTAAAGTGGATGCACAGGTTCTTACCTCTCGTCTTACCATATTCTCTCCGCCCTTAGGTCATCCATAAAACCAATCCAAAATCATTATAGAAATCTAATTCAAATGCTACCTATTACCGTTTACAACTCCCCGACAACGACGCCAAAATGTTGGTGCAATTATATGCATAATATATTACCAATCATAAATTATCAACCAGGATTCGTAATCAATAGAGTTGATGCACTATATGTGTCGATAACAGATAGGTTCCTATGTTTGTTTAGTATATATTAGATAATAAAACCATTTAGAAACCAACACACTTTTAAAAATAACAATCCTCACACAATTCTAAAGATGGAAAGAAAAACTCATAAACAAGCAAAATCTCTTGCTCAGGTAATGGACATGTTCATTGATGGCTCATGAAAAGAAAAGATGAACTTTGATTCTATCTCCTGGAGAAACTAAACTAACAAGTGTGATGCTCCATTAAAGCTCACGTATGGTGAAATATGGAGATCCAACTGTTCCTACATTACCACACTTTGCAACACATTCGAATAGTGAAATCAAACAAAATAACATGAAATCAAAATAACAAGTACATGAAATGAAAATCTACACTAACAATTTACAATAAGCTTACCAAGCTGGATCAGTGGCCCTTGCCGATGCCAACATGGAATCTTTTAGATTACCATATGCTAACTTCTACAAGAGACAAAATCACTGAATTCAAACTTGCATTAATCTCCAACAAGTAGGTTTACAAAAAGAGTCTTTTCATGAATCTAATCTACATCATAACAATTCTCTCAATATACATCATAACAATTCTCCTTTAAGAACCAATCTTACATCATAATAATTCTTCCCCTAATCTACATAATAATAATTCCCCCCTCATTAAGATAAGGCACTCTCTTTTATACATGAGAGCTTTGAAAAGAAGATAAGCATCTCATAATTACAGATCCACTTTTCTCTCAACCAATTTCCCATTATTACAAAATATTATCCCTTCAAATCCTCACACATATCTCTCATATATCTTGGATAAGATATGACAACCAAATCTCCATGATCTTCTCATTGGAATAGGATTGAATTATCTCCTTAAATCTTGAAATGGTGGAGGAAGTATTCGAGAAGTCTTTTTGAATTAATCCTTCAGATATTCCTACACATGATAAAGCTCACACATTTTTGAGATATATATGAAAACATGTCATTTTTCTAATATTTAATCACAAATTCCCTTTTAATACTAAAATAAATGATTTGGAAAATAATAAGGTTAAAATCATATTTAATTATGAAAATGGTATCATGAAAGGTTAATGAGGCGATGAAATGTGAAGAATGATGAAGGGAAAGGTGGATGGAAATATGACATTTGTGAGTCCCAAC